>AWOL01S0012320.1:3909-19776 GCA_000715115.1 Nicotiana otophora | reverse complement strand
AGGTAAGTATCTTACCAAAACATGGTTGATGCACTAGTTGCTTGAGTTATTTGTGATATCTACCTGCTATGGGTGGTGCACATGTCCGGGGCTGAGCCATGTGCATGCACCGGGGTGTTTATCGATGCTCACAGTAGTGCTTAGGTTATGAAATTGTTGAATAGATTGTCAAGATATATGTTGTGAGGTTTCTCATAGTTGTGCCACGGTGTGACCTAATTGGGCCACATTTGATGTTACATAGAGGTCAGTCTCATGATTTAACTTGATAATTGTTGTTTTTTTGATGGAATTGCTAATTTGAGTTATCATAGCACACTTTGCACCTACATAAACTATACTATGTCATTTATATCAGTTCAAGAGTATGATATTTGATATTCATTGGTCATGTACATGTAATCTTGTATATATGTTTTTTCTGTGTGATATGATCTGGACTGATAGCCCTCGACCACACCAGGGGGATTGAGATACTGAACTTGTGACTATGCCTTGTGGATTGTAATTACTGGCATGTGAGTTATTCGTGTAGCATATCTAGCCTTTGTGCGGGATGTCAGTTCTAATGCTCCTCCCGTTGAGTCAGTTCCAGTGGTGAGCTATTTCCCATATGTGTTCCAGTATACCTATCGGGCATGATGCTCGATAGGTATATTGATTTTGGTATTGACTTGGTGCCGGGCACTCAGCCTATTTCTATTCCACCATATCGTATGACACCAACACAATTAAAGGAGTAAAAGGAAGAAATTCAGGAGTAGGTTGATAAGTGTTTCATCCAACCTAGTGTCTCGCCTTGGGGGTTCTCCAGTTCTATTTGTGTCTCTATGAGGACGTGAATTGACTATATGATGTTGAACAAATTTACAATCAAGAAAAGGTACCCACTACCACTCATTCATGACTTATTTGACCAGCTTCAGGGTACTAGAGTATTCTAGAAGATTGATTTGAGGTCAGGGTATCATCAGTTGAAGATTCATGAATAAGAATTCTCGATGACTGCTTTCAGGTCTCAGTATGGTCAGTACGAGTTTCTAGTGATGTCATTTGGGTTGACTAATGCCCTAACAACATTTATGCACATAATGAACAGTGTGTTCCAGCCATGTCTTGATTCATTCATCATCTGTTCATTGATGATATTTTGGTGTATTCTCGCAATTGGGAGGACCATGGGTAGAACTTGTGGATCGTGCTCCAAATAATAAGAGGGAAGAAGTTATATACAAAATTCTCCAAGTGTGAGTTTTGGCTTGATTCAGTGGCTATTTTGGGTCACATGCTGTCTAATAAGGGAATAAAGGTAGATCCGAAGAAGATTGAGGAAGTTCAGAGTTGGCCCAGACCGTCTGCAGTTACCGAGATCCGAATATTTCTTGGTTTGGTCGGTTATTATCGTCGTTTCATATAGGGTTTCTTATCCATTGCTGCACTTTTGAATTGACCTAGAAGGGTGCTCCTTTCAGATGGTCCGACAAGTGTAAGGTGCATTTTCAGAAGCTCAAGACTACATTGACTACGGTCCCAGTGCTTGTGTTGCCTACAAGGTTTGGGTATTACACTTTGTATTGTGATACATCACATATTGGGCTTGGCGCGGTGTTGATGCAAGACAGTAGGGTGACTGCCTACGCGTCTCGGCAGTTACCCAGTGCATGAATTAGAATTGGTATCTATTGTTCCCACATTGAACATTTGGAGGCAATATCTATATGGTCTTCCATATGAGCTCTATACCGACCATCAGAGTCTCCAATATCTGTTCAAGCGGAAGAACCTTAATTTGAAGCAGCGAAGATGGTTAAAGTTGTTGAAAGACTATGAGATCACCATTTTGTATCATCTCGGGAAGGCCAAAGTGGTGGTCTATGCCTTGAGTACAAAGGCTCAGAGTATGGGCAATTTGGCATATTTTGCGGCAGCAGAGACTGGATTTTTCGGAGCCTTGCCGAGTACTTGGTGGAAGGCCCCGTAAAATCTTTCCTAAAAAAACCCGAGGTTTCGTGGTGCCGAGGTACATGTTTGTGTTAATGATAGTTGGAGGAAAATATTTGGCAGAATTGGGAATTAATGCGGCCCATTATTGGCCATAGAGTGAGCAGTCATTTGGGCCATTTTTTGATGTCATTTCGTGGCCCATTATGCGACCGCAAAACGATTTCGCGGGCTGCACACAGATCGCAAATCCAGCTTTGAAATTTTGTAGAGGGAGGTTCTGCGGCGCATTATGCGACCACAGAACAGGTTTGCGGACCGCATAATGGCCACAGAGTGGCGCAGACCAGCCCAGTTCCGGTGGGCCATTTCACGGCCTATTTCACGGACCGCAGAAGTATTATGCGGTCGCATATACGACCGAAGATCTCATTTCGGAACTTTAGTTTTGGGTTTTTATAACCTGACCCCATTTCGTTATTTAGACCCTATAGACCTTTTTCTGAAGGGAGAACTTGATATTTGGATAGAGAAAAAAGGCTCTAGAGAGGGAGAGAGTTCCTCAATCAATTATTCCCCAATTCTTACTCAAAATCTTGGAAGAAATAACTAGGGAACCACACTAGGTCTTCATCCTAGAGGTAAGATTCTACATCCTATCTCTCAATTTCGAAATTTAACTATAACTGGGTAAGTAGTAAGATAATTCATGGGTATGGGAGTGGTTTATTTTGCATGCATGATTGATCATGGGATGTAGGGAGATTGTTGAGCTTAAATAGTAAATAATGGTTTGTGGGATGAAGGAATCCTCCATAAAAGGACCTTGAAACCTTAATGTACACCTAGTGCTTGATAAAATGCTCAAATGAGCTAGAACCATGATCATCTTTCTAATTTTGGTTCAATTTGCTACTTTTCTAAAATAGATTGAAGTTTCTAAGAATTACGGAACATTTAGAGTTAAGGAAGCTCAAGTAAGGTATGTTGGCTAAACTTTTCTCTTAAAATATAACCCCACAATATCCATGTAAGTCTAGAGTTGCTTATTGTGAATCGATTACCCAGATAAGCTGGTGCCAAGAGACATCCGTGATCAATATGTAATTCAAATGCTCATGTAATGTTGTAATACTATTTGAGAATGTGTTCAAAGTAGGGCTTGCATATCTAAATGCCTTGACCTCAAGTTGTGTTTCAAAGGAAAGCTAATGAAAGCTTGTGTAAGAAATCGTAAGGTGCCTAAAACTCTTATTTGCTCAAATGTGTGCTTAAATGTCTTGAATAGAAAGGCCTTGTTGTTGGAAAGTCCATGATGATGGTTGAAAGTAAAAAGGTTTGCACGAAATATGAAACATGAAATATGAATCACGTAATGTGAAATGTGAAATATGAAACACTACAAATGTGCCAAGAGAAATAATACAATTGTGATCATTAGTGCCAATGAAATGAAGAGATGTGCAAGAGATATGAAACGGAATGATTGATAGAAAATGACGATATCTCACATGAGACGGCCTAGCTGATCGGGTCGTGATCGCACGCCATTCCATACACATGGTGGTGACTGTGTTAGAATTGTTATTGAAATTGTGATTTGCTTGGTGTCTCGCATGAGATGTCATAGCCTATCGGGTTATGATCGGACGCCATGCCGCACACATAGTGGTGACTATGTTGGAAATAATAATCAAAATTGTGAATAGTGGTATACTGGTACGAAAGATTTCCCAACTTAAAATTTGGAAATTTATTTAAACCTTAACTTATCTGTAATTTGATATTTGGTAATTGTTTGAGGCTTTAACTAATATTATCACCGTCCTTACTTGCATTACTGCTCGTTTCTTTGAGAGAGTGTTTAGTCATATATATTAGTATTATTCGACAATACTAACGTCCCGTTTGCCGGGGGCGCTGCATCTTTAATGGATGCAGGTGGTTCCACAGCAGGCGACACTGATCAACGATAGCACTACACTCTTTTCCCAATTAATTGATGAGCCCCACTTCACACGGGGTCATATATCTTTTGTTCATTTTAACACCATGTTTTGAGGTATAGCCAGAACCTTGTTGCCGGTACTATCATTCTACTCTTTTGTATCTAATAGAGGCTCCGTAGACATAGCGTGGGTGGTATGTTGGTATGGGCAAATTCAAATTGGTAATGTTGTAATTGTATCAAACGTTCCACGTCTATATGTTCTTGAATAAGTTCTGGTAGAAGGTAATGTACAGGCTTGCTCAGTTGGGTTATCTCGGTTGAGCGCTGGCCGTGCTCCCCAAGTTTGGGATGTGACACTTGCTTGCGTGGTTTCTCGAGTTTCTCTATATGAGCGCATTAAAGTGGTCCAATATGACGACCCCTATTTGCTTGCCCTTAAGGACACAATGCAGCATGGCGATGCCAAGGAGGTTTCTATTAGAGATGATAGGGTGTTGCAGATATAGGGCCGGATATGTGTGCCCAATATGGATGGGATTCATGAGTCTATCCTTGAGGAGGCCCACACTTTGAGGTATTACATTCATCCAGGTGACACCAAGATGTATCAGGATTTGAGTCAACACTATTGGTGGAGAAGAATAAAGAAATATGTAGTAGAGTATGTGGCTCGGTGTTTGAGCTGTCAGCAGGTGAAGTACTAGAATCAGAGGTCTGGTGATTTTCTTCAGTGACTTGAGATTCCAGAGTGGAACTGGGATCGTATTATGATGCATTTTGTTGTTGGGCTCACAAAGACTTTGAAGAAATTTGACGCAGTTTGGGTTATTATGGATAGACTGACCAAGTCTGCACACTTCATTCCGGTTGTGACTACCTATTCTTCAGAGCAGCTGGCTCAGATCTATATCCGTGAGATTGTTCATCTCCATGGTGTGCCGGTGTACATTATCTCCGACCAAGGCATGCTCTTCACCTTGTATTTCTGGAGAGTTGTGTAGCGTGAGTTAGGCACACAAGTTGAGTTGAGTAGAACATTTCAAACCCCATACAGACAGGAAGTCCGAGTGCACAATTCTGATCTTGGATGATATGCTTTGAGCGTGTGTTATGGATTTTGGGGGTCCGTGGGATCAATTCTACTGCTTGCAGAGTTCGCCTATAATAACAACTATCGATCGAGTATTTAGATGGCTCCTTAGAAAGCCTTATTGTCACAACCCAAATCGGAGGGCCGAAAAGGGCACCCTGTGCCTTACTTAACCAAGTACGAACGTAACATATCTTTCTTATCACACCATCATGGGTAAATAGGACAAACGGGGCGTCATGAGATTAGCAGAATAAAACGTAAAGGAATGCTCGACATAGGACGATCCAGCATGATATGGAAACTTATACATGTGACATAAGGGATTGTATGGCCGACATGATCATTTGTACACTCAAAACATAGGTCGAGAAGGCCATACAAGTACCCATATGCATGACATCTGTCCACAAGCCTCTACGAGTACATAAAAATCATAATGGTCGGGACAGGGCCCCGCCATACCAACAATACATGTCCAGAGCATACTGATCAAATAGGAAACTCCGTAGCACGTCGAGTGCACCAACACCTTCCACTGAGCAGATAGCCTACTAAGAGGACTGTCAACCTGTCTATTGGGACCTACAGGCATGAAACGCAGCGTCCCCAGGAAAAAGAGACTTTGATACAAATAAAGTACTCTAAGGCCCCGTAGAATCATTCCTAAAAACTGAGGTTTCGTGGTACCACAGTAGGTTTACGTGTTTGGGGATTGTTCTTCGCGACAAGCTTGCTCGCTGCGGCTCAGACTTTTTGGGCTGAAAAATGCGCTGGCGTGTAAAGGAAACTTTTGGGCAGAAAAATACATTTCTGTGGCCCAATATGCGGCTACAGAATCACTCTACAGAACGCATAATGACTGCAGAGTGAAGCAGGTGAGGCGAGTTTGGAGATCAGGTTTGCGATGCATTATGGGACCGCAGACCAGCTCTGTGGTGCATTATGCGACCGCAGAATATGTCTGCGGGCCGCATAATGAGCGTAGACCAAGTCAGTTTTGCCCAGTTCTAGAGGGCAATTGTGCGGCCTATTCTATGGACCGCAGAAGCATTATGCGTCGCATATGCGACCACAGATCCTGTTTCGGAGCTTCATTTTTGTGTTTTTAAAACCCCACCCTACTTCGATTAAATAGGCGGAGTGAACCATTTTTGAGCTAAAACCTGATATTTTGAGAGTGCCCTAGAGTGGAAGAGTGATCTTTAACAAATTGTCCTTCCATTCTTGCTTAAATCTTTGAATATTTACAATGAAAACACACTAGGTCTTCATCCTATAGGTAAGATTATACACCCTAGCCCTTAGTTTCGAAATTTATCTAAGAATGGGTAATTAGCAAGACTATTCTTAGGTATGTGAGTTGTTTATTTTTCATGCATGTGTTATCAAATGGTGTAGGGAGATTGTGAGCTACAAATGGTAAAGAGTGGGTTGTGGGGTGATGGAATCCTCCATAAAATGACCTTGAAATCTTAATGCACACCTAGTGTTTGATAAAATGCCCAAATGACCTAGAACCATGATCATCTTCCTAATTTTGGTTCAACTTGTTATATTTCTAAAATTGATTGAAGTTGCTAAGAATTTCGGAACATTTTAGAGTTTAAGGAAGCTCAATTGAGGTATGTTGGCTAAACTCTTCTTTAAGAATTGGAACCCCCAATATCCTTGTAAGTTCCAAGATATTTATTACAAATCGAGTATTACGAATAAGTTTTGTGATAAAGATATATGTTCAATTCGTGTTTCAAATGCTCTTATCACATTGTATTATCAATTGAGGATGTGTTCCAAACTATGGATTTTGTATCTACATGTTATGATTCCAAGTCGTGATTTATGTGTAAATTATTATGCCAAATTTTGTAGAGATTGTGATTGGGATTACACCTCCACCCGCATACATTGGGGTTAGGCGGTAATGCCACTATGTGTATGATTTTTGTATTGTTGTTGCACCACTACCCTCTTATATATATATATATATATATATATATATATTGGGGTGAGGCGGCATGACCGCTTTGTGTAGGTTTTTTGTACTATGGTTATACCTCCACCCACATACATTGAGGTGAGGCGGCTAGGTCGCTTGAGTAGAGTTTTGGTATTGTGCTTACACCTCAACCTGCATACATTAGGGTGAGGTGGCGGGGCCGCTTTGTGTGAAAACGGTTACAGAGGATCTCATATAAAATTCTATAAATGTTAATGACAGCTCTTGATAAGCTTGCTTTGGTTTAAACAACTATCTATGCTATTCTATTATCGCCCCGGTTCATCATATTCATATTGTATTTCTGCGTTCTTAAATTAGTGTTTAGTTTTCATACTATTACTATTCAACATGTACTAATGTCCCTTTTGTCGGGGGGCATTTCATCTTTAATCGATGCAGGTGCTTCCATAGCGGAAAATATTGACCAGTGATAGTGGTGCTCATTCTTCAAAGCTGGCTTGGTGAGCCCCATCTCATTCCGGGGTTGTGCATCTTTGTTTCGTATGTGTTTTCCTATTTTGAGGTATAGCTAGAGCCTTGTTGTCGGCACTATCATTGTACTCTTTGGTATTCTTAGAGGCTCAGTAGACTTAGTGTGGGTTGTATATGGGTGTTGGGAATGATTAATAATTTGTGTTGTGATTAGATCACTTGTTCCTCTTTCAACCATGAAGATGTGTGTGTGTGTGTGTTTGAGACTCTGCTGCTACCGAAGAAATTCTCATCTTCGGTAGCACACAAGATCCACCGCACCTACGGCCCCAGCTCATCCAGCCCAATCTCGCATATGTGGCCAGTGGGCCGCTTCTATGGTGTCGCACCTGCGGCTCAATTATCACAGGTGCGGTTGCACCAGACTCCAGCATTCTTCAGCCATTACTTCTAAGTGCCAATAGGTCCGAACTCAACCTAATACACACCTGGGGCCCCCAGGACCCCGTCCGAACATACCATCAAGTCCCAATATAAAACGCGAACCTACTCGAGGCCTTAAATCACATCAAACAACATAAAATCTATGAATCACACCAAATTCAAGTCTATTAAACCAATGAACATTCAACTTCTGAAACTAATGCCAAATCATATCTACCCTACTTTGAATGAGCTCATATTTTGCATGCATATCCCAAATGACAAAACAAACCTACACCAAGTACCGGAATCACAATCCGAGCCCGATATCAATAAAGTCAACCCTCAGTGAAACCTATCAAGCTTCCAAACCTTCAACTTGTCAACTTTCGCCAATAAGCAACAAATCAACCTACGGAACTTCAAGCCAACATTAGGACATACGCCTAAATAAAAAATTACCTTACGAATCTATCGAAACCATCAACACTCCAGTCCGAGTCATCTACACAATAGTCAAACTTTAGTCAACTCTTACAACATAAGAGTATGTGTCCCAATTCACTCTAAAACACATCTGAAACTAAACCAATAACCTCGATAAGCTACATAACAACAATTTAACATAGCGGAGCAATAAATAGGGAAGTATCCCGTATTTGTGAACTTCGTATTTGTGAAATTTGTATTCAAAATGACCGGCTGAATCGTTACAGGAAGTATCCCATATGTGTGAACATCGTATTTACCATTCAGTTATTGATCGTATTATGTATCTATATCTGTTCTCACAATTTTACTTCCTATGCTTCATGCATGTCTACTTTCATTATACATGATTTATTGGACCACTACTAAGTGTCAATGTCGACCCCTCGTCACTACTTCTTCGGAGTTAGACTAGATACTTACTAGGTACGCGTTGAGTTACGTACTCATGCCACACTTCTTCACTAATTATGCAGGTATTGAGACAGGTACTTTTGGTGGTCATTTGGGCACATAGGTGCAGTTACTGAGGAGACTTTGTGGTGAGCTGCTTTCTATGAACGATCCGCAGTACACAAAGTCCCTGATCTATCCATTTATTGTATTCTGTCTACTTCCAATTCCAGATAGTTGTTGTAGTAGTATTGTATATTCTGGTAGATGCTCATGCACTTGTGACACCGGGTTTTGGAGATTTAAATTTTTGCTCTTAATTGTATTCCGCTATGATTTTCTGGTTTATATTTTAACCATATTCGTACAATGAAAATAATAATATTTATATTATCTTTTAAACTAACGTTATCCACTCCTTATTTCTTTAAATATTTCAAATAGTATTTTGGATTATCTATTAATATGATGATTTAATTGTTGGCTTGCCTAACGACGACAGTAGGCGCCATAACGGTATATAGTTGGATTTTGATCGTGACACAAAACATATATGTTAATCTCATGTACTTTGTACGTCTTTTCAATTTCTCAAACCACTGGTTACCCTTGAATTCTAAAACATAATTCCTACCGAACCATATATCTTTTATGTACAACTTTTTAATGGTATGACAAGGGAGACTTTTCATTTAGATGATGCTAGAGGTATTAATGAATATTATATTCACAGTTTTTGTCTTTGACTTTTAAGTGTTTGAAAAAGAAAATTTAACTAACAGTACACAAGTTTTTTCGTTGTAAATATATCAACTATATATAATAATACATGGCAGAAATAATCAGATCGTCAAGGAATATTTGGTTACTCCGTAAAGATTGATTTTCTCTTATAAATTGAAGACATTATTCTCTCTTGTAATTTTAAGATATTATCTATATTGCATATTTTATTTTTGATTCAAGATTGCGCGAAACGTGGATAAAGGTTTTTAGTATATATGAAAGAGGGCACTAGGAAAGTGAGGTGGCATCTCTTTTAAGTCAAACATATAGTATTTATCTTTTTTTCTCCTTTTATTGGGTATTTATTATTTCTTATTTAATATATTATTTGAAAATTTATATCTTCATAACTCACACCTCTTTATCTTTATAACCTATATTTTAATAATCTCAATAATTCTCACGCCTCTCATATCCCAAACCCCCAATTGTTTAATGTGTAAGCTTATGAAAATTTATGGTAGTGTTCCTTTATATGGACCTATATTATATATCCAAGATAACATGAAAGGTTAAGCAAAGCAAGTAGAGGTTTGGAAGGAGGCGCGATTTGTCGAAAGCTTATCTGAACCAATAAGGCCGGACAGAAATTCATCCAAGGGAGAAGCTACGCTCCATTGTTTTTGTCGTCGATAAATTCAATATGGCCTTAGATGCTTGACATCTCTGTGTAACAATCCGACCGGTCATTTTGAGCATTTGTATTCAATTCAGTGGTTTGAGGTAATGAGTAGATTTATATGGTATATTATGAGTTACGTCTATCGTTGGTTTTCGTTTTCGGGTCGTTCGAGAATGATTTGGAAGAATGATTCACAACTAGTAAGCTTTAAGTTGGAAGAGTTGACCAAGTTTGACTTTTGTGTATTTGACCTTAGATCGTCATTTTTATGGTTCCATTAGGTCCGGATGGTAATTTGGACTTGGACATATGACTGGGTTTGCATTTGGATGTTTGTAGAAGGGTTTGTCTCTAATTGTCGAAGGTTTGCAACTTGAATGTTTAGAAGTTCACAAGTTTGACTGGGAGTTGACTTCTATTTTATCGAATTTGGATTGTTGCTCTAACAGTTGGAATATGTATATTATGTCATTTGGGACTGGTGTGAAACGTTCGGTCAGAATCCGGATTGGTTAGATTTGAGTCAGACGCTTGGTTCGAAGTTTGAAGTTTATGAACTTAGGAGATTGATCTTGATTAATAATTAGTGATTTTCATGTTGTTTTGTGTGATGGGAGGCCTCATATAGGTCTGTGTTATATTTTTGGACTTGTTGGTATGTTCGGATAGGGTCCTGAGGGGCTGGGGTGTGTTTCAAATTGATTTCGGACCATTTAGGAGGTGGCAAGAGCTGTTGGTTTATCTTATTGTTTTTATGCTCCGGTTGAGCTTCGCGATCGCGGGAGCACATATGCCATAATGATGGGTATTTTTTCAGTTGGGTTTGTTGTTCATCACATTCCCTAGGGAGCCATCGTGTTCGCGGATAAAGGAATTTAGGCTGGATAGACTTGTTCTTTGCGTTTACATATGAGGTTCGCGATTGTCGTTTCAGCAAGGGAGCTGAGGGTTTAGGTATCACGTTCGAGATGTGTTTTTGATGGTAGTGCTATTTTTTCTTCTACGTGATCACGAGGGCTATGCCGCGAATATATCTGGGCACTGCTTATAAGTACTTTATTTCGAAGTTTTTGGTTATTTTATCACATTTTGAGTAATAGAGCTCGGATATAGGCGATTCTTGAGGTGATCTTCACGATTTTGAATGGTGTATGTTTTTTGTTACACCACATATCTTCGTACGTGAGAGTATTCGTAAGTCAATTGATGTAAGCTCAGAAATGAGATAATCTTTGAGAGTACATAAAATAAGTTAATCATGTTACCTTGGAGATTACAAATATATAAGATCATGAATAACAAGTACCAAGAGGGTTGTAAGCTTAGAAGCTAAAGCAATTGAAAGAAAATAAGTTTCGTCGAAAGTTGACAAGTTTGGAATGTTATAACATGTACTTTGGGGTGAGACTTTGTTTCTTAACATGATAAGGAGATTTTGTTGTGAGTTATTTTATTCGTATGATAGTCGTGTATTATGTTTTAAAGGCAAGCAAGTTGTGGAACAAAAGATGGGAAAGATCATCACATGTTACATTCATAAATGTGCTAGACATTAGGTAAAATGTAGCGGAGCGTTTCTCCCAATATACTTTGAATTATAGGGTGATACACATATTGAATTGAAGAGCTACGAGTCTGGTTTCTAACTCATTAAACTGTAGATCGATACGATATAGGAGTAGAGAGATATTTGCAGTTTCGCGAGACTGGGCAGACTGCATGGGTAACCAGTAAATGTGTCACTGAAGCGTCTTGAGCAATATATATCGTGTGTTATATGAGGTCTTTTTGGGACATATTATAAACCATATTTAAGGTCTTGGAATTTCGTTTACAACGCACTTAACCGTTCATTCATACGACATCCAGATAAAAAAAAGGCATCGAAAGATGGGCCAGTGCCTGGGTGCCAAGCTAGCACCTCTTTGACATTTCGAAAGTTGATATACATAGGTCTTAGGCCGTCTTTATCTTCATTTCTACATATAAAATGACTAGATAACATCCATAAACATATCCATAAGCTCTCTTCTAGGGATTCAAAGAAGATTAACATCCCGGGTACAAAATCAAGAAGCGATAACATTAGAACGATCCATACGACGTAAGTATCGCTATATCGCCTCTCTTTTTCTTTGTAGTTTGAGTTTTGGAAGGTACTTCATAGTTAAGAAAATGTCTAATTTCTGTATTTAAGCTTTAAATATCAAGGAAGGTTGATACATTTGTTTCCTAATAGTTAGAACTCATGGGACGGTGATCGGAGGCCGTGAGTTCGATTTATTTTACTTTTAGTGGTCTGTTTTGTAGTCCACTAATTTTGGCCTATTGTGCTGTTGATTTATGGAGTTTGGAGGGATAAAAGGGCACGGAGAAACACCACATGTGATAGGTTAGTAGGCTAGTCGCTCGTCATTGCAATTTCAGGCTAATTGATAACTTGTTGATTGGGTGTGTTATGGTATATTTGGTGTTTTTGTTGTAATGCAGGTCCCGAATTGTAGTTGGGTTCTTTTTGAGTTGCTGATTGTATTGTGTTTGTATATCACCTATAGTAGGCTTGAGGGAGCAGTAAAATCAAGGGAAATGGTGCCCTTTTTTATTTTTGAATCGAGTTGTCATTTGAGATACGTGATACACTAGTGCCATCTAAGTTGTACATGTATTTCATTATTATAGGGTTGGCGCGCTAGTTGTCGTAAGCTTGTTGTTGAGTTGCATTGACGACTTGACGTATGTTAAGTCTGTCTCTTCTTCCCTTTTGGCATTATCCTTATGATACAAACGAAACGAGCAAACGCACAACTTTCATAAATGACCTTTTGGCATTATTGACTTACTTTTTTATGCATTGCATTCATTTATACATGTACATTGACCCATGAATATATGGCATTATATACGTGTATATTATATGTATATGGGGTATGGGTATAGGTTATGGCGTTATATACCCACCACCACCTAATCAGCTGGTATACATTGATGATTTCGCCCATAGAGGCCGAGAAGATATGATGGGATGCCCTCGGAGGCTTGATGATGTTATGTACGCATATACCTATGCATGATATGACATTAATGCACATATGCAAGATATTATAAATGTCATGATTCACAGAGCTATTCAGACTTACAGGTTGAGTTTTTACTCCATGTTTCTTTCATGTTTTTTATATACCGCTTTCATGCCTTACATACTCGGTACTTTATTTGTACTAATGTCCCTTTTGCCAAGAGATGCTGTGTTTCATACCCGCAGGTCCCAATAGTGAGGTTGACAGTCGTCCTAGTAGGCTATCAATTCAGCGGAAGGTGTTGGTGCACTCCACTTGCTCCGGAGTTACCTATTTGGTCAGTATTATTTAGACATGTATTGATTGGTATGGCGGGACCTTGTCCCGACCTTTTTGATGTTTATGTACTCTTAGAGTCTTATAGACCGATGTTATGTGTATTGATACTTGTATGGCCTTGTCGACCTATGTACTGAGTGTACAAATGATCATCTCGGCCTTATAGGCCTGTATGTCATATGTATAAGTTTATATATCGTGTTGGGTCATCCTATGTCTAGTATTCCCTTATGTTTTATTCTAGTTATCTCATGACATCCCTTCTGGCCCTTTTACCTATGATGGTGTGATAATAAAGATACGTTATGTTTGTACTCAGTTGAGTAAGGCACCGGGTGCCCGTCGTGGCCCTTTGATTTTGGTCGTGACATTTCTTTTACTCATATTTGATTATATTATATGATTCCATCTTTGATTTTGGCATTTACTTGATGATATTAAAAGAGAAATTGGATGTTTTTCTCAAAACCTTTCTAAAGAGAATATGTGGGATTTGAACATCGATTCGGAGTTGAATTTCATTAAAATTAGTATCGTTGGACTCGTATTCAAATGGGTAGCCGGAATTTATGAGTTTTGTCGGGTTCCGAGATGCGGTCGAAGGTTGATATTTTTGTTGACTTTGGGTATTTGATTATACATTCGACCTTTATTGTTTGGGTTTGTTACCTATGACATTATTTTATGTTTTTGAGTTACGTTTGGATAGGTTCGGGCCTTTCAGAGGTCGATTGTTTCGGGATGGTGCTTCAAGATTATTGGTTTGCCTCACTTGAGGTAAGTATCTTACCTTATTTTGGTTGAGACACTATTCGGCTGAGTGTTTTGTGATATCTACGTGCTACATGTTGCGCAAATGTGCTGGTTTGAGCCCATGTGCATGCATTGGGGTATTTATTTATGCGCGGGGTAGTGCTCAGGCTATGACATATCTTGAATTTATTGCTAAGCATTATGGTGTGATGTTTCTTATACTTGTACCCCGTTATGAGCTATTTTGAGCCATGTTTGAGGTTACATAGAGGTTAATCTCCTGATTGAACCTGATAATTTCTACTTTCGTGATGTAATTGTCTAATTTGAGCTATGATAGTACCCTTTGCACATCCATACACCTTAGCATGTCACTGATTATAGTTCCGGAGTATGAAATTTGATGCATATTGATCATGTACATGTATTCTTCTATATCTGCTTTCTATGTGATATGATTTGACTAGTAGCCCGTGACTATGCCTGGCAAATTGTGATATTGAGCATGTGACCACGTCCGGCGGATGGTGATATTGAGCAAGTGACCATATTGGGCGGATTGTGATATTGATCTTGTGACCACGTCGGAAAGATTGTGATATTGGCACGTGAGTTTTCTGTGGAATACGTGAGTTGTTTGTTCGGTTGATATTGTTAGCACGTGAGTAATCCATGTGGATTCGAATATTGTTGTTATTGGCATGTGAGTTGTCCGTGTGGTTGATATTACTAGAACGTGAGTTGTCCATGAAGTGTATGGATATGGATCCTTCCCCCCTAGGGTTACGCTCTCACGTTCCTTCTCGATGGTGTACACATGGATTGTTAGAAACCGACAAGTTTCTGGTTGACGTGTGCCTTGGGAAGGTTGATCGGGGGTTTGGTTTGATTATTGAGATTCTGATGTGGGCCTTACAGCCGTGTTCTGATTTCTATTTATATTAGATTGGGCGCTTCAACAGATTTATGTTAGGTTATTGCATTTCTTCTTTACTTATAATTTCCTTGGCTGGTTATGTTACAACCCATGTTTTCGTACGTATGAGGCGTCATAAGTCAATTGATGTAAGCTCAGAAAGGAAATCATATTTGAAAAGTTTACAAAGTAAGTTAATCATATTACTTCGGAGGTTACAAATATTGAAGATCATGAACAACAAGTACAAAGATGGTTGGAAGTTTCAGAAGCTAAAGGAATTGAAAACAAATAATGTTTCGTCGAAAGTCGACAAATTGGGAATGTTATAACATGTACTTTTGGAGTGAGACCAGGGTGTTTAAATTGATAAGTAGGTTATGTTATGAGTTATGTTAGTCGTATGATAGTCGTGTGTTATGTTTTGAAGTCAAGCGAGTGGTGGAACAAAAGTCGATGAAAGTCATCACAAGTTACGTTCATAAGTTTTACAGAAACTTTTGGTCACATGTAACCGCAATTTTCTACCAATATACTTAGATTTATGGGGTGTTCCACACATCAAATTAAATCTCTATGAATCTATTTTCCAACACATTAAACTGTTTTTCAATACGACATCGGAGTAGAGAGATATGGGCATGTTTGCGATACTGCGCAAGCTGCTAGGTGACAAGTAGGTGTGTCACCTACTTGCTTAAATGAAAGCCCAA
>AWOL01S0012318.1:0-11688 GCA_000715115.1 Nicotiana otophora | reverse complement strand
TATCCCTGCATAGTTCTTTTTTCTGGTCTCCAGCGTTTTCATCCCCCAGCTCCATAACCTCTGTCGCCGTTCTAGGCAGCTCTCTATCAATTAGACATGGAGAAAACAAGAGCTCAAAACTGTCAGAAAGTGCAACTTAGTAAAGGATGATTCACCTCCCATATGCTTCATACACCAACACCAATTTACTATGCATTTTCATTCCTTCAGATAATCTGCCATCAGAATGGCATCCCAGCCGTAAAACATGTAAGAAACGTTAGTGTTATCCTCATGCACTCGCGTCTCTTGTGCTACACAAACAATTACTATGTATTTTCTATACACCAACACCAATTTACAATGCATTTTCATTCCTTCAGATAATCTGCCATCAGAATGGCATCCCAGCCGTAAAACATGTAAGAAACGTTAGTGTTATCCTCATGCACTCGCGTCTCTTGTGCTACACAAACAATTATAATATGATTTAACTGAAAATTGTTGTGAAACTTCTCCTTCTAGCAATCTCTCGACCTCCCCAAACTGTTTACATCAATAGACGTTCTGTAAGAAATGGTTCAACTAATCCCATTCTAAATCTATTGTGGGTCTTTGAACAGGTCTCCTGAAAGAGAAGTCACAGGATACAATCTCCTTCCTTGAAATCTTGGCCATCATAGCCTCCTTATCCATCTTTATACAGTTATAGAAATGGAGTGATAAATTCATGTTTTTAGGAGTTGTACCACTGTACCAAACATCCACCAAAATAAAACATGCCTACTATTACCACTTGCAAAATTAATGAATTAAAAAAAAAATTCCTTATTGTATACGGTCAAAATTGGGCCTATCCGATTTTGCTGTTTGATCGAGACAAGAGAGTTGCATCGGGAGTAGCCTCGTAATAAATTAGACCCAAGCTCGAAGGTGAGACATCAAGCCTAGAGATCGAAGTGTACGTTGAGACCGAGACAAGCAACAATCGAGATCTAGTATGACCGACATCGAGGGGAGCATAATAACGAAATTGCGAGATATCAGTAACCGGTCGAAGATCACAGCGTGAATCTCAAGACGGATATACGTGATTGGTCGAGGATCATGGCGTGAACTTCGGAACGGACCAAATGAGAAGCGGTTAACTAGCTGTTTATACGATTTCCTTCTGTAATGAAAGACATACCATAACAAGATTTTCTCTACTATATAAAGAGGAGTTCCAATCATTTGTAGAGCATCATGATTCACTAATAAAAATATACATATGCGCTGCTTTCTTTGTCTTGCTTACTGCTCATCACTGCTTGTTCCATCCTCTGTTGTTCTTATTAACTAACCTCGAGACTATCTTGAATCAAGGTCGAGGCATTGTTTGCAGACCAGTTTGATTTATTTTACCGTCCAATTTATCTATTTAATTCCTTGTTTATCAATTGGTGCTAGTTTAAATCACATATCCTTAAAACCACAATATAAGTTTAATTGTTACTCAATTTTGAGAGTAAACAGTTTGGCGCCCACCGTGGGGCTAACGATAATAGTGATTGTTCAGTACTGATTCTGGTAAAACGCATTATTTTACGCTTGTTCTTGTCAAGTATCTTTGCTTTCAGGTTAAAACATGTCAAACTCACAAAACACATCCACACACGGTGACGATGGCCTCGGATTCCACGGTGAAAACGAAAATATGATTTCTCCAGGAGTCGAGGTGCCACTGGCTACTTTCGGGGGAGAACCGGTTGCAAACCCAGTGGATGTCAGTTCTCACGTTGCTCTAAATGCGGAACTAGGCATAGGTCTCGAGGGGAGCATATGCAAAAAAGGCCGATCTAGTGACCAAGGAACACAGGGTAGAGAAGATGAAGGAGTCAGTCTCCAAGTGATATTCGAGATGCTTCAGGCTCAGCAAGCCGCTATAGCTCAGTTACAAAATCAACATAGAGCTCCGAATAGGGTCGAGCCAGAAATTACTCGTCGTACCGAGCCAGTACCGGAAAGGTCGAATGGTAATGAATCAGGGACTGATCCTACAGGAATGAAAATGCTCGAGGAGCTAACCAAAAGAATTGAATCGGGGGAGAAGAGAATCGAAGCCAACGATAAAAAAAAATGGAGACATACAACTCTCGAGTTGACCAGATACTGGGGGCACCGCTAATCTTGAAAGGGATGGATTCAAAGAAGTTTGTACAAAAGGCATTTCCTCCAAGTGTGGCTCCGAAGCCTATTTCAAAGAAGTTTCGTATGCAAGACATACCCAAATATAATGGGACCACCAATCCCAACGAGTATGTTACTTCATATACATACGCCATCAAGTGGTAACGATTTAGAAGATGATGAAATCGAATCTGTGCTGTTGAAAAATTTCGGAGAGACCCTTTCGAAAGGAGCAATGATTTGGTATCACAACCTGCCACCAAATTCCATCGACTAATTTGCCATATTAGTAGATCCTTTCGTAAAGGCACACGTTGGGGCCATAAAGGTCGCAACAAGGAAATCAGACCTTTTTAAGGTAAGACAAAGGGATAATAAAATACTGAGGGAGTTCGTATCCCGATTTTAAATGGAACACATGGTGTTGCCACCGGTCACAGATGATTGGTCCGTTCAAACTTTCAGCCAAGGGTTGAACGAGCAGAGTTTGATAGCATCTTGACAGTTGAAACAAAAGTTGATCGAGCATCCAGCTGTAACTTGGGCAGATGTGCACAATTGATATCAATCGAAGATCAGGGTCAAGGACGTCCAATTAGGAATACCTTTTAGTTCAGTACATACAAACAGGTCGGCAGTTAAAAACCAGAGGGACGTCGACAGGGAGCCAAGATCGAACAGAGACCGATATCAACCATATACCGCAGATCGAAGGAACAATGGTTTAGGACGCAATTCTGCCTGAAGCGATCGAAGAAGTGATCGAGGACAGAATTCTCGGGGACTTATGAGAAAAAGTGGTTTTGACAAGTATGCCGATCCCACAGAGGCACCTCTGTTATCAGAATATAACTTTAGAATTGATGCATCGGGCATTGTATCGACAATCGAAAGGATCAAAGATACTAGGTGGCCCAGACCCATACAAACTAATCCTTCCCCAAGAAACCCAAATTTGATGTGTAAGTATCATGGTACGCATAGTCGCAAGACCGAGGATTGCTGGAAATTAAGGGAGGAGGTAGCCCGTCTATTTAATGAGGGCCATCTTCGAGAGTTCCTCAGCGATCGAGCCAAGAATCATTTCAGAGAAAGGGACGCCAATAGGAAAAATGAACTGGAGGAACCCCAACATATCATTCATATGATCGTTGGTGGGGTCGACACCCCACAGGGACCCATATTCAAATGCACTAAGGTATCAATCACTAGGGAAAAACAAACCCGAGATTATGTGCCCGAAGTCACTTTATCATTCAACGACGAAGAAGCAGAAGGCATTTCTCAGCCCCACAATGATGCTCTGGTAATTTCTATCTTGTTAAATAAAGTTCAAGTTAAGCGTGTTTTAGTAGATCCATGTAGCTCGGCGAATATCGTCCGATCGAGGGTCGTAGAGCAGCTCGACCTACAAAATCAAATCGTGCCCGCGGCTCAGGTCTTAAACGGCTTCAATATGGCCAGTGAAATAACTAAATGGGAGATTATTCTACCGGTGAATGTGGCTGGAACCATTCAAGATACCAAGTTCAACGTAATCGAGGGTGATATGAGGTACAATTCCCTACTCGGAAGGCCTTGGATCCACAATATGAGGGCATTTCCTTCGACTCTCCACCAAATGATGAAATTCCCGATGTTGGCCGGTATAAATATTGTATATGGGGAGAAGCATGATGCAAAAGAAATGTTTGCGGTCGATGAGGTAACGCCAGTATCGACACTATCAACCTCAGAAAGGTCGAGCATAAAAAGTAAACAGGAAGTCAAATAGCAATTAGAGCCACCAGCCTCGACCGAATCAGGGAAGCAGGAGATAGAAAAAGAAGAGGAGGATTTTCTGACCCCCTGAACCTTTATTGTTCACGAAGATTCTGACGCCACCAAATCAACGGTCGAAGAGCTAGAACAGGTTATATCGATCGAGTACCTACCCGAGCGAAAGGTATACCCGGGAACGGGATTAACCCCAGAACTCAGGAAAAAGCTTATTCAATTTCTTATTGATAACATAGATTGTTTTGCTTGGTCCCATTTAGACATTATAGGGATCCCACCGGAGATAACGACGCATCGGCTAAGCCTGGATCCTAGGTTCAAACTGGTGAAGCAAAAGAGAANCGTCGACAGGGAGCCAAGATCGAACAGAGACCGATATCAACCATATACCGCAGATCGAAGGAACAATGGTTTAGGACGCAATTCTGCCTGAAGCGATCGAAGAAGTGATCGAGGACAGAATTCTCGGGGACTTATGAGAAAAAGTGGTTTTGACAAGTATGCCGATCCCACAGAGGCACCTCTGTTATCAGAATATAACTTTAGAATTGATGCATCGGGCATTGTATCGACAATCGAAAGGATCAAAGATACTAGGTGGCCCAGACCCATACAAACTAATCCTTCCCCAAGAAACCCAAATTTGATGTGTAAGTATCATGGTACGCATAGTCGCAAGACCGAGGATTGCTGGAAATTAAGGGAGGAGGTAGCCCGTCTATTTAATGAGGGCCATCTTCGAGAGTTCCTCAGCGATCGAGCCAAGAATCATTTCAGAGAAAGGGACGCCAATAGGAAAAATGAACTGGAGGAACCCCAACATATCATTCATATGATCGTTGGTGGGGTCGACACCCCACAGGGACCCATATTCAAATGCACTAAGGTATCAATCACTAGGGAAAAACAAACCCGAGATTATGTGCCCGAAGTCACTTTATCATTCAACGACGAAGAAGCAGAAGGCATTTCTCAGCCCCACAATGATGCTCTGGTAATTTCTATCTTGTTAAATAAAGTTCAAGTTAAGCGTGTTTTAGTAGATCCATGTAGCTCGGCGAATATCGTCCGATCGAGGGTCGTAGAGCAGCTCGACCTACAAAATCAAATCGTGCCCGCGGCTCAGGTCTTAAACGGCTTCAATATGGCCAGTGAAATAACTAAATGGGAGATTATTCTACCGGTGAATGTGGCTGGAACCATTCAAGATACCAAGTTCAACATAATCGAGGGTGATATGAGGTACAATTCCCTACTCGGAAGGCCTTGGATCCACAATATGAGGGCATTTCCTTCGACTCTCCACCAAATGATGAAATTCCCGATGTTGGCCGGTATAAATATTGTATATGGGGAGAAGCATGATGCAAAAGAAATGTTTGCGGTCGATGAGGTAACGCCAGTATCGACACTATCAACCTCAGAAAGGTCGAGCATAAAAAGTAAACAGGAAGTCAAATAGCAATTAGAGCCACCAGCCTCGACCGAATCAGGGAAGCAGGAGATAGAAAAAGAAGAGGAGGATTTTCTGACCCCCTGAACCTTTATTGTTCACGAAGATTCTGACGCCACCAAATCAACGGTCGAAGAGCTAGAACAGGTTATATCGATCGAGTACCTACCCGAGCGAAAGGTATACCCGGGAACGGGATTAACCCCAGAACTCAGGAAAAAGCTTATTCAATTTCTTATTGATAACATAGATTGTTTTTCTTGGTCCCATTTAGACATTATAGGGATCCCACCGGAGATAACGATGCATCGGCTAAGCCTGGATCCTAGGTTCAAACTGGTGAAGCAAAAGAGAAGACCCCAGTCCGAGGTAAAGCACGCGTTCATAAAGGACGAGGTATCTAAACTTCTCAAATGAGGGTCCATTCGGGAGGTGAAATATCCCGAATGGTTAGCCAATGTAGTTGTAGTCCCTAAAAAGGGAACATACTTAGAATGTGTGTAGATTATAAGGATTTAAACAAGGCGTGCCCCAAAGATTCTTTTCCACTGCCTAACATCGATCATATGATCGATGCCACGGCCGACCACGAGATCCTTACTTTTCTCGATGCCTATTCTGGGTACAATCAAATCCAAATGAACCCGGAGGATCGAGAAAAGACTTTATTTATCACCAAGTATGGAACATATTGTTATAATGTAATGCCCTTCGGGCTAAAAAATGCAGGAGCTACTTACCAACGCCTAGTAAATAAAATGTTCAAACAACAAATAGGTAAATCAATGGAAGTTTATATTGATGACATGCTAGTTAGCTCCCTGCGCGTAGAGGACCAATTGGCTCATTTGCAGGAAACGTTCGAGAATTTAAGGAAATACAACATGAAGCTCACCCCCGAGAAATGTGTTTTCGTGGTCGGTTCGGGCAAGTTCCTTGGCTTTATGGTATCGAATCGGGGGATCGAGATCAACCCCAATAAAATCAAGGCCATCGAATACATCACCGTCATGAACAGTGTAAAAGCCGTGCAGAGGCTGACTGGATGGATATTTGCCTTAGGCCGATTCATTTCGAGGTCATCAGATCGAAGTCACAGATTTTTCTCTCTGCTAAAAAAGAAGAACGATTTTTCCTGGACCCCGGAATGCCAACAGGCATTAGAGGAATTAAAGCGGTACCTATCGAGCCCACCACTGTTTCACACTCCAAAGGCAGATGAAAAACTTTGCTTATACTTGGCGGTATCGAAAATCGCGGTAAGTGGTGTCATAGTTCGGGAAGAGTAAGGTATGCAATATCCCGTTTATTATGTAAGTCGAACCTTAGGAGAAGCAGAAACTAGATATCCGTATTTGGAGAAATTGGCACTTGCACTCATAAGCGCCTCTAGAAAGTTAAGACCATACTTTCAATGTCACCCCATATGCGTATTAACCACTTACCCACTTCATAATATTTTGCATAAACCCTAACTATCGGGCCGATTGGCCAAATGGACCGTCGAACTCAGTGGGTACGATATCGAATATCAACCCCGGACGGCCATCAAGTCTCAAATTTTAGCGGACTTCATGGACGATTTCACGCCAACCCTCGTACCCGAAGTCGAAAAGGAACTCTTGTTAAAATCGGGTACATCATCGGGGGTATGGACCATTTTCACAGACAGTGCTTCGAATGTGAAGAGGTCTGGGCTAGGGATCGTTTTGAAGCCACCCACAGGTAGCACTATTAGGAAATCTATCAAAACTTCTAGGTTGACTAACAATGAGGCCGAGTACGAGGCCATGATTGCAGATCTCGAGCTAGCTAAAAGCTTAGGAGAAGAAGTCATTGAAGCCAACTGTGACTCTTTACTGGTGGTGAACCAAATAAACAAAACCTTTGAAGTTCGAGAGGATAGAATGCAAAGGTATTTGGACAAGCTGCAGGTGACCTTGCACCTTTTCAAGGAATGGACTTTACAGCATATACCTCGAGAATAAAACAGTGAGGCTGATGCACTTGCAAGTTTAGGGTCATCGGTCGAAGAAGATGAGATCAACTTGGGGACTGTCATTCAACTCTCGAGATCCGTAATAGGGGAAGGTCACGCCGAGATAAACTCTACAAGCTTAACCTGGGATTGGAGGAATAAATATATTTAATACTTAAAGTACGAAAAGCTCCCATCGGACCCTAAAGAGTCGAGGGCCCTATGAACCAAAGATGCTCGATTCACATTGGCTGAAGATGGAACATTATATAGAAGGACATTTGATGGACCATTGACAGTATGCTTAGGACCAGGAGACACCGATTATGTTCTATGAGAGGTTCATGAAGCACTTCTGGGAACCACTCCGGCGCCGAATCACTGATTCACAAAATCATTAGAGCAGGATAATACTGGGATAGCATGGAAAAATATACTAAGGAGTTTTTCTGAAAATGTGATAAATGTCAAAGGTTTGCACTGATGATCCATCAGCCCGGAGAACAAGTTCATTCAGTCCTATCCCCATGGCCATTCATGAAATGGAGGATAGATATCGTCGGCCCTCTGCCATCAGCCCCAAGTAAAGCCAAGTTCATTTTATTTATAACTGACTATTTCTGTAAATGGGTTGAAGCACAGGCGTTCGAGAAAGTGAGAGAGAAAGAGGTTATAGACTTCATCTAGGATCACATCGTATGTCGATTTGGGATACCTGCCGAAATAGTGTGTGGCAATGAAAAATAATTTATTGGTAGCAAAGTGACAAAATTCCTCGAAGACCACAAAATAAAAAGGATATTATCAATGCCGTATCACCCTAGCGGGAACGGACATGCCGAGTCGACGAACAAAACTATTATTAAAAACCTAAAGAAAAGGTTGAACGACACTAAGAGGAAATGGAGAGAAATTCTACCCGAAGTCCTTTAGACATATTGAACAACGCCAAAGTCCAGTACGGGGGCAAGCCCGTTCTTATTAGTATATGTTCCGAAGCCTTGATTCCAGTCAAATTCGGAAAACCCAGTGCCAGATTTTGACATACAACAGAAGAGTCAAATCACGAGGCTATGAATACTAGCCTCGAATTATTGTATGAAAAATAAGAAGTCGCACTCGTTTGAATAGCTGCACAAAAGCAACGAATCGAAAGATACTACAATAGGAGAGCCAACCTTCGCCACTTCAGAGTCGGAGACTTAGTCCTGAGGAAAGTCACCATCAACACTTGAGATCCTAATGAAGGAAAGCTCGGCACGATGAACGACGAACAACTTCCAAGTAATTAGAACATATCGCTTCTCAAACGGTGTTATTGCTAAGGTATGACTTTATTCCCTTTTTTCATTTATATATTCGACACTAACTCATTGTAGATGATCGATCGAAGATATCGAGACCTCAGGTTTTAAAGCACGCGTTGCACTCTTTTTCTCTTAGATTGGGTTTTGTCCCTAGTGGGTTTTTCCGGCGAGGTTTTTAACGAGGCAACAATTATGTGCTACTCGAAGATCATTCAACAGTATCCAAGGCTTCTTTACAATCAACCTCGAACACTGGGGGGCATCACCCTTGGATGTTATATTTTTGAGGAAAATACTTCGTGTCAAAGGGACTCGATAGAGAAACTTTGTAATGGGTCAAACGGTCAAATGAACCGTGTCCGTATAGATTAGTCGAGCTCCGATGGCAAAAAATGTACGCATGTATAAATTATACAAGGAATCATTCTTTTCAAACATCTTGTGTTTCAAAGAAAATTGTCTACTATACAAGCTCCATACTTATGATTTTGTGAGAAATGGCTCAAGGGCCAAGTGCAAATATACCTCGTACACTCAGGGACTGCCGTCGACGATCGACATATTCGAGTAATCTAAATTCAAATTCATAAGACCTCAAAGAGGCACCCCTCGATCTACAGGCCAAGGCCATCATTCTCGAGACTAACACTTCGAACAAGTTCGAAGTATTATTGGGAATAAGCCCAAGAGGCATACCAAAGGCTACGGCCAAATTAAAACGGCTCGGAGACGTCCGAATTCCGCAATAAAAATAGGCCTTCAAATTCTTTGAAAAACCGGTTAAAAAGGTTACCTTCGGCATCTAATCAAAAGGGCTTCGATAAAATCAACCCTCGAAAAACCTTAAGAGGTATCAAATTATCTTAACACAAACGTACTAAGGCACAAAAAGCAAAGGGGTTTCAATCGACATCGAACCCTCAAAAAACCCAATGGGTAAAGAATATGTGTTAAGGCATAAAGAAATTTTTATTTTACTAAGTCTTCTAAGCTGAAAAGGGAAAAAAATAGCCATCTTTTAGAGACCATATCGGCCCAATCTAAAGAGCCTAAGGGACAATACACTTAGAGTTCGAAATTTTATTCTCACTCAATTCGGACCTAAGGGTTCCATTATTCCGGGCTCAAATAAAATATAGCTCGAGGATTCATCATTATTTGATATAAAAACCTTAAGGGGTCGGTTAATGTGAGTTCGAAACTTACTCGAACTCGGCTATAAAAGCAGTACATTTACAGCTTCGATCAAGCCATCCGAAATCAAAATCCCGAACATGTTATTAAGCTTGGGGACTCGCCCTTGCTTAACTAAAAAGCCTAAAGGTTTATTCTACTCTGAGTTCGAGCTATTGCTCACTCAATTATAGAGGCTACAATAACCGATTACAACAAAGTTTTCACAAGGCAAAGGCAAAATAAAATTTATCATAAATCAGAAATCGGAGAAGAAACGGAAAGAAAAGAAATCTTTCATATATGCAAAGTATTTACAAAGACCACTCAGGGTCTTACACAAAAAACAAAAGGAGAAAAAATCATAAGTGCCTAGTCTGCCTCGGGAACCGCATCTTTGGGAGCTTCATCTTCATCTTCGCTCTCGGATCAACTCGCAGAGTCTTCCTCATCAGAAAGAAAAGCTCCGGCCTCATCCTCCAAAACCTTCGCATTCTCGATATCAGCCGTGAGGTCGAAAACACGAGCATGTACCTCCTCAAGAGTCTCTCTTCGAGACTAGCGCCTAGCATGCTCGGCAACACGGGACAATCTAACCTTATGAGCATCAGAAATTTCCTTTGCCTGAGTATTAGCGGTTTCAGCGTCAGCTCAGTAGGAGGCCACGAGTACCTCTACATCGTATATGGCCCTTACAAGCTCAGCGGCCAACCGAGTCTCGAGCTCTTCAACCTTCTGGTCTTGGACCAAGTTCTCCTCCTTCACACTTTGGAGTTGACGCTCAACCGAAGACACTTGGGCCCAAACCGTTTCTTTCTCCGAGGCGAGACGGTCCATGTTATGCTTCCACCCTAAAATCTCTGCCTATTTTATCTTGGCCTCCTCACAAAGCTGCTCAACCAATTTAGCCTTCTGCTGAACCTGCAGGATCAAAGTGTTAATTGCCAATATCAGGTCTATACATAACAAGCTCCCAAACATTTACATTACCCGTTCAATGAGCTCGGTCTAATCTCAACGAGCTCTTGTCAGCTCGGCTTGAATGATCACGATCTCCTCTTCTTTTGCATATAGAGGAGTTTAAGGGCATTTCTCTCCTCCGTAAGCTTTTTGAGATCAGCCTCACATCAGGCTAGCTCAGCTCGGTACTTAGAAGACGCTTCTCGATGGAGCGCTGTAGCCTATACAGAAAGAAAGGAAATCAGACTCAGAGAAATTAGAACAAACGCAAGCATGGTAGCATGGGCTAAAACTCACTTGGTTCAAAAGCCGCTGAGCCTTATCAAAACTGAGTGGTGCGTCAAGGTCGGAAACATCATCGACCCATGCGAAGAAACCACAAAATATATCGTCCCCTTCGGGGGCCGTCCCCACTTCGGGGATTCCATGGACCGGGCATCCCGAAACTGCCCCTCGGAGAATGTGGGACCGGGTGGGGAATCATCAATATTAATTGCCCTGAGTGAGTCACTCGGAGCATTCTCTTCTCTTTGAAGGGCCTTAGAGCTAGACCCTTCGGGCACACCTGTCGGTTGCTCATCACGGCACGAGGCATCACCGTCCCCCGAGATCACCTCGATCTGCGGCTGAATCTCCTCGACAGTCACCAGCTCAAAAGTTCTCGAAGCTTTGATGCTTTCCCTCTTTCGATCCACCAGCAGGTAGTCGGCATCTTCTCTCTCCTCGTCTTCATCTCGTAGCGTTTGCACTACATCGGCAGACATAACGGAGGGATCAGTCTTCGACTTTCGAGCCCTGCTTTTCTTGGGCTTTGGGGTGTCTAGAGTCGAGGCCCTTCTCCTTTTCTTGTCTTTGGTCGGCATCGGGGCCTCTCCTTCCCCGAGGGGAGG
>AWOL01S0012316.1:11657-31791 GCA_000715115.1 Nicotiana otophora | reverse complement strand
TTTGTTGAACCATTCAATTCACACTTGGGATGAGTTGGCGGCCCAGTTCATTGCTAAGTTTTTCTCTCCCGGGTACAGGGCTACACTTCTAGATGAGATATTGGAATTCAAATAAGAGCCGAATGAACCACTACAAGAAATTTGGGAGCGCTATGGAACAATAGTTAAGGAATGTACCAGCAACGATATGACGGAAAACATGTTGCAACAAACCTTTTATCGTGGGATTAACACAACCAAAAAATGTGTAGTGAATCAACTAGTCGTTGGGAACATTATGACTCGGCCTTATGCTGAGGCGTGTGACATTCTAGATGATATGGTGAAGATGTCATCGGCTTGGCAATCCCAATTTTCAAAGGTAATGAAACAAGTTCCAAGTCCCAAACCAATAACAATGGCGACAACAAAACAATCATGGCAATTGGAGTTCTAACAATCAAGGGAATTGACATAACAACAACAATCAAGGAAACTTTAGTGGAAACAACCAGGGGTTGGGGAGGCAACAACCAACGTGGTTGGGGTAACAATCAAGGCCGCCCGGGGGTCGGGTTTACAAAGGCCCCCAATGTGTCAACAACTGAGCAACCCACCAAAAGAATGTCCATTCGGATGCCCAACTTGCCTCACACAACACATTAATCCGCAATCTAGAAGTTTAATAGGGAAAATCTCTCAAGCTCTAAATTCTTGTCCTAAGGGTGCACTAACAAGTGACATGGTGGTAAACCCAAAGGGTGGTAACAATATTGGGCATGCTATGGCAGTTATCACAATAAGTGGAAGAGGCGGGAANTACAAAGGCCCCCAATGTATCAACAACTGAGAAACCCACCAAAATAATGCCAATTCAGATGCCCAACTTGCCTCACACAACACATCAATCTAGAATCTAGAAGTTCAATGGGGCAAATCTCTCAAGCTCTAAATTCTTGTCCTACGGGTGCACTAACAAGTGACACAGTGGTAAACCCAAAGGGTGGTAACAATATGGGGTATGCTATCGCGATTATCACAAGAAGTGGAAGAGGTGGGATTGCACCCACCTCAAGTGGAAGGCAACTTGCTGATGCTGATAATGTAATGCAAGAAGAATAGATCCTGAACAATGTTGCTCAACCAAATGAGGAAGTTCGAGTTGATATATATGATAGTGTGTAAGAGACGTAAGAGGAGATGAACCCGGAGCTAGTAGTGCATAAGTCAAAGGCACCATTGCCTAATCCTCCACCTCCATACCATTAAAGACTTGTGAAGTAAAATGGTGAGAATCAATTCAAGAAGTTCATTAAAATGATGAAGCATCTTTCAATCAATGTGTCATTGGTAGAAGGTTTGGAACAAATGCCCAGTTATGCAAAGTTTATGAAAGATTTTGTGACGAAGAAGCAATCGATGAATTTTATGACTATCAAAGTCACTCATCAAGTGAGAGCGATTGTTAATTGAATGCCTCCTAAGTTGGAGGATCCTGGTACTTTCACGATTTCTTGTACAATTGGAAGTGCCGAGTTTGGTAAAGCTCTTTGTGATCTTGGGGCAAGTACAAATTTGATGCCCTATTCAGTTTTCAAGACTCTGTGGATTGATAAATTCTTTCTTCTGGCGGACTTTGTCATTCAAGATTGTGAAGGTGATTATAGAGTGACAATTATTCTTGGAAGACCTTTCCTTGCTACGAGTACGGCTCTTTGTGATTTTGAAGTCGGAGTACTCACTTTCTTGGTTGGTGATGAAAAAGTGGTATTCCATTTGTGTATGGCCATGCGACAACCAAAAAGCAATGAGGTATGCTGTCTTGTGGATTTGGTGATTGATGTTATTGATGATGATACAAGTGATACTATCAATGTTGGTGATATCTTGGAGGACGTCTTGCTCAACTTTGATGATGATGAGATTGATGGTTTCGTGGAATGAGTGGACTCTTTAAAGGGAATAGTGTCGTACAACTATGCACCCCGAATATTGTCTTTGGATCTTGAAAATAGGAAGACTCTTCCTACAAATCCTTCTATTGAAGATCCACCTACCTTGGAGTTGAAGCCATTGCCTCCACACCATTGTTATGAATTTCTTGGCCCTTGTTCAACTTTACCTGTTATTCTTTCCTCTTGTTTGACTAACGTGCAGGTAGATTCCACATTGGCAGTGTTACAAAAGAGGAAGAAGTCTATTGGGTGGACCTTGGCGGATATTTGGGGTATAACCCCATATTTTGCATGCATAAGATCAAGTTNGGGAATGCACCCACCTCAAGTGGAAGGCAACTTGCTGATGCTGATAATGTAATGCAAGAAGAATAGATCCTGAACAATGTTGCTCAACCAAATGAGGAAGTTCGAGTTGATATATATGATAGTGTGTAAGAGACGTAAGAGGAGATGAACCCGGAGCTAGTAGTGCATAAGTCAAAGGCACCATTGCCTAATCCTCCACCTCCATACCATTAAAGACTTGTGAAGTAAAATGGTGAGAATCAATTCAAGAAGTTCATTAAAATGATGAAGCATCTTTCAATCAATGTGTCATTGGTAGAAGGTTTGGAACAAATGCCCAGTTATGCAAAGTTTATGAAAGATTTTGTGACGAAGAAGCAATCGATGAATTTTATGACTATCAAAGTCACTCATCAAGTGAGAGCGATTGTTAATTGAATGCCTCCTAAGTTGGAGGATCCTGGTACTTTCACGATTTCTTGTACAATTGGAAGTGCCGAGTTTGGTAAAGCTCTTTGTGATCTTGGGGCAAGTACAAATTTGATGCCCTATTCAGTTTTCAAGACTCTGTGGATTGATAAATTCTTTCTTCTGGCGGACTTTGTCATTCAAGATTGTGAAGGTGATTATAGAGTGACAATTATTCTTGGAAGACCTTTCCTTGCTACGAGTACGGCTCTTTGTGATTTTGAAGTCGGAGTACTCACTTTCTTGGTTGGTGATGAAAAAGTGGTATTCCATTTGTGTATGGCCATGCGACAACCAAAAAGCAATGAGGTATGCTGTCTTGTGGATTTGGTGATTGATGTTATTGATGATGATACAAGTGATACTATCAATGTTGGTGATATCTTGGAGGACGTCTTGCTCAACTTTGATGATGATGAGATTGATGGTTTCGTGGAATGAGTGGACTCTTTAAAGGGAATAGTGTCGTACAACTATGCACCCCGAATATTGTCTTTGGATCTTGAAAATAGGAAGACTCTTCCTACAAATCCTTCTATTGAAGATCCACCTACCTTGGAGTTGAAGCCATTGCCTCCACACCATTGTTATGAATTTCTTGGCCCTTGTTCAACTTTACCTGTTATTCTTTCCTCTTGTTTGACTAACGTGCAGGTAGATTCCACATTGGCAGTGTTACAAAAGAGGAAGAAGTCTATTGGGTGGACCTTGGCGGATATTTGGGGTATAACCCCATATTTTGCATGCATAAGATCAAGTTGGAGGATGGCACTAAACCATCCATTGTACATCAAAGAAGACTCAACGAGGCTATGCAAGAAATTGTCGAGAACGAGATTATCAAGTGGTTGAATGTCAGGGTTTTCTACCCTATCTCTGATAGTTCATGGACCACTCTGGTTCGATGTGTCCCAAATAAAGGGGGCACGATAGTGGTCACCAATGATAAGAATGAATTGTTGTCTACAAGAACGGTGACTGGATGGAGGGTGTGTATGTATAATCGCAAGCTCAACAAAGTAACAAGGAAGGATAACTTTCCACTTCCTTTCTTAGATCAAATGATCGATAGATTGGATGGTCGTGCTTTATACTACTTTCTTAATGGGTACTCGGGCTACAACAAATTCTCATTGCTTTGGAAGATCAAAAGAAAACAACATTTACATGTCCCTGTGGTACTCTTGCTTTCATGAAGATGCCATTTGGTTTGTGCAATGCACCGGTGACTTTTCAACGGTGTATGATGGCTATTTTCACGGACATGGTGGAGGACTACCTTGAACTTTTCATGGATGACTTCTCGGTGGTTGGGGATTCTTTTGATGATTGTCTTGCAAATTTTGACAAAGTGTTCGCTAGATTTGACGAAACCAACTTGGTACTCATGATTTTCTTCCACATGGTTGAGGAAGGTGTTCTCCTTGGCCATAAAATCTCAAGCAATAGAAGTGAAGTTGACAAGGAAAAGATTCAGGTGATTTCTAATCTTCCACCCCCAACTTCGGTGAAGGGCGGGCGGAGTTTCCTAGGCCATCGGGTTTTTACCGGCTCTTTATCAATTATTTCTCTAAAGTGGGGAACCCATTGTGCAAGCTCCTTGAGAAAGATGCCAAGTTCAATTTCAATGATGATTGCGTGAGAGATTATGAATTGTTAAAGCTCAAGTTTACAACTACTCCCATCATCACAGCTCCAAATTGGAGTGTGCCTTTTTAACTCATGTGTGATGCAAGTGATATAGCGGTGAGGGCTGATTTGGGGCAATGTATCAACAAGATTTTCCATTTGGTCTACTATGCTAGTAAGACAATGAATAGCGCCCAAGTCAACTATATCGTTATTGTATTTGAAATTGAAAATTTTCGCCCGTACTCGATGGGTACCAAACTTATTATCCACACGGACCATGCGGCGCTTCATTATCTTATGAGTAAAAAGGACTCCAAAGCTCGGTTGATACGATGGGTACTCTTGTGGCAAGAATTTCATGTTGACATCCAAGATAGGAAAGGTAGTGACAACGAAGTGGCAGACCACTTGTCGCGTTTGGAGGAGGAGGGGTGGCCAAATGATGGACTTGAAATAAATGACTCCTTCCCCGAAGAGCAACCTTTGGCAATTTTAATGAAATATGTGCCATGGTTGGCGGACTTGGAAAATTTTCTTGTGCGTGGAATCATTTCAGATGAGTTCTCTCAAGCCAAAGGAAGAAACTCAAAAGGGATTGTCAAGATTATTATTAAGATGAACCATACCTTTTCGGATTTGTACGGATGGGGTAATTAGGAGGTGTGTATAGGAAGAGGAGCAAGGTGATATTCTTAGGGCTTGTCATACTTCGCTATATGGCGGTCATCATTGTGGAGCAAGAATAGAGGCTAAAGTGCTTAGTTGTGGTTTCTATTGGGCTGCTCTTTACAAGGTTGCTAGTGAGTTGGTGAAAAGATGTGATGAATGTCAACGGGCCGGTGGAATCTCAAGGAAAAATCAAATGCCTCTCACAACCATTTTTGAGATTGATATTTTCGATGTTTGGGGCATTGACATCATGGGCCTTTTTGTGAGCTCTTGTGGAAATACCTATATCCTGGTCGTGGTGGATTATGTGTCCAAATGGGTTGAGGTCTTCGCTTTACCCAACAATTAGGCGAGAAGTGTAGTGGTTTTCTTGAAGAAGAATATTTTCACAAGTTTTGGTTCTTCATGTGCAATCATAAGCAATGGGGGGTCACACTTTTGCAAAAAAGCTTTTGACACTTTACTTAGCAAGTATGGTGTAACTCACAAGTTCATGACTCCCTCTCACCCACAAGATAATGGGCAAGTGGAAGTCTCCAATCGAGAGATAAAGTGTATCTTGTCTAAAATGGTGAATGATGTGTTATGGGTTTATCAGACGTATTACAAAACACCTATCGGGATGTCTCCATACAGGTTTCCAATCAATTAACTCCATTTCTTGGAATGAAATTCATTGTGTTTAAAGTGGTGTTTGACAAAGCTTGTCCTATTCCGGTGGAACTACAGCACAAGGCAATGTGGGCTCTAAAGAAGTTTAATCTTGATTGGGATGTAGCCTCTAACTTGAGGGGAGCACATTTGAATGAATTGGATGAGTTTCGATACCATGCATATGTGAGTTCATCGTTTTACAAAGAAAATATGTAATATCTTCATGACAAATACATTTGGAACAAAGAGTTCAAGGTAAGCACTTCTTGGGAGACAACCCATGTTCTTTTCCTTTTCTTTTGTAGTTAGATGTTATTTGTGTTATCGCATGATTTGAAGTGTGCTACATGGTTGAGTGGACATTCAAGAAGGGTGAACTAAAAAATGGCCAAGTGTTCAAGGATCTGTGAACCGCACAATTCTATGTGCCACAACAGAAGGACATTCGCGGTAGCACATTTCACATGCGGACCGCATAATTATGATCATGCAAAAGTGTAAAAATGTCAACTCTTCGAAGTTTGAGCCAGTCAGTGCGGGGCTAATGTGCGACCACAAGAGGAAATTTGCGACCGCACCCAAAAATGTGCGGACCACACATTAAGATCAGAGAATGCTGACGCATGTGATAGAGTGCGGACCGCACATGGAAATCTGCGGCCGCACTTGACCCCTTTTCCCTCTTAAGATTCTTAGTATAAATAGAAATCTTTAGTTCATTTTACACTTTTCCCTTTCCTCAAAATCATTATTACTCTGTAAGATTCTTGAGAGATTTTCACTTTCCTCCCACACACCCACTTGTGCTTATACACCCAGTGTACTCACTCTATCTGGTATGGTTCATTTCATGTTAATTTGTTGTGTTAGTTTAATTTTTAAAATTTTAATTCCTTTTTAGGTCTTCTGTTATTAGAGTTCATCTATGTGCCCATATGGGGTAGATCTGAATTGGGTAGTTGATAATACATAGTATAATGGGTTGGGTTAATGAGATTTCATGTTTATACCATGTTGTCATGTCTATTTGTACAAGTAATTGCAAAATCTAAGTAGAAAAAGAATGCATGTGCGTAGTTTATAAAATCAACGGCTGCAGTTGAATTTGTTTCTTCCGCAGTTTAGGTGTTATGGGCAAACTGGTGAAGCAAGTGCATCTGCAGCTGCACTTTAATTGTGCGGACCACAAAAATCTTAAAGGGGTCCCATTCTAAAATGTACATACTGCAGATGTATTCTGCGGCCGCAAAACTGCCTCTGCACTATCGTTATAGAGAGGCTTCTAGGCCTTTAATATTTTTTGATAAATGTGTGGCCGCACTAGTAATTGTGCAGTCCGCACAAGTAATTGTGTGGTCCGAACTTCCTGTCTGCGGCCGCACATAAAAAATATATGGACGGTAGATCCCAGTTCCAATAGCCTTTTTTTGTCGTAATTTCACTATATCCACAATGTTCTCCCTTGCCTACATAAGTCTTGCATATGTTGAATGATGAGTTGCAACTAATAATTTTCTTTGCTTTGATACAGGCAATGGTTCGATCGCACCGCGGCGGTGAAACTACTAAAGGAAAAGGTGAATCTTCTAGGGGTCGAGGTAGAGGTACCTTGCCCCTTGGCCAGCCCAAACCCATTAGGAAGAAGACCACAACAGGTAGACGGAGAGGTGCAGACCTCTCCGAGTCTTGTTCGTATGTCCTGTCTAGGGACGCTTCAGAGGGAAACTCAGTCTATATTTAGGAGGAGCAGATACCAACACAGTCTACACCATAGGGGAGATTTTAACTCATAGATGAGGCCTCCTCATCTCACAACACTTCCTAGGGGTCAGAAAGTGCTAGCCAGACCTCTGATCCCGCAACTGCCCTAGACACAAATGCACAGACTGTATAGGATATCCCCGATGATGTTAGAGGGGGAGATGGTACATCCACGGGTGTGGAGAGATTAAAGAAAAAGGAGATATGGGAGGTCAGGTTCGTTATCTTGATAGCCTTCATTTACTTCCGTATGTGGTGGCCAGTATGATCCTTTACAGTTGAGCAGCAGTTTCCCTTGAAGGATTTGGATAAATACAACCTGAGAGTGTTGAGGAAGTTCAGACCAAGAAAGGTCTAGATGTGGTTTACTGATAGAGTGTAATATTCCAAGGAGTACATCGTCCCAGAGTTCTACGCAAATGTTTATCTCATCAAGAAGGGGAGGAAGGTGACTAAAGTACGCAACCTCAAGATGAGGTTTGATTAGCACATGCTAAATGCCTACTTGGGGTTTAAGGACTTGGAGCTAAGGGAGTACCTATAGAAGTGTGCAATGAAAGAAGGAGTACGACCTTAGCTAGCAGAGATCTTAACACCACCAGGGCCACCACTAGCATGGATCACTGTTGGGGTTCCCATTTAGCGGAACACATTGAGCTTTGAAGTGAAGGGATGTGAGACATTTGTTTGTAGCAAACTTGATCTGTGCCAGAATGAGACTCATCTTCCTCTTCCTCGTGATGTTGTTGTGGCATCTATCATGGCCAGGTACCCAATTAATGTGGGTGCCGTGATGTCGTCCAACATTTCATTGATAGCACAACATACCAACATGGCCTACCCTTATCCTAACACTATCACATAGTACCTCACTGATGTAAAGTTAGATCCAAGATCATATGACACCAAGGTGAAGCCGAAGAATCCATTTGGATGGTATTTGTTGATGGATGTGACAAACCCAAAGAAGAGATCTCAGCCTTGTACCACTACAGGTCAGTCTGACGAGCCGAGAGTTGTAGTCACCGAGACATCTGACATTCCATCTACCTCTATTGAGCCCTCTTCTAGTGCTACTACTATGCCTCTTCCATCACCCTCAGGTCTTACTACAACCCCTAGGCCAGCCCCTGCTACAGCTCTGAGGTCGGTGCCCATGCTTACAACTCCATTATCTGCTCTATGAGTCTTCAATACATTGGCGAGTCTCAACAACTGGATGCAAATGACTGCTTCAAAGTTGTCTGACATATATAGTATTGTTGGAGCGTAGTCATCTATACTGGTACCACAGGTCTCTTATGATATTGATGAGAAGTTGAAGAAGATTCTGGACAACCAGAAGATGACCATGGACACTATGGTACATAACAAGTCGGTTATTGAGGAGTTGGCCAAAGAAGTGAAGAAGATGAGGAAGTCCCAAGCAAGCAAGAGATCGGTTGATAATCTTAGTAATGAGGTGACCAGACTTGTGACAGTTGGGGATCGACCCTTTGATATGTTACTTGACCCAGACCAGTCCGTCCCAGATCAATATGCACCATCTGCACAGGTTGCACTAGCTGGCCAGTCTGATGAGCCATGCCTTACTGCTGAGGCAGTGTGTGAGGTGTTTGCCATTCCCACCACTCCTAGATATGATGATGATGATAAGTTGGTTGACCTAATGGCAGATGATGTTGTTGGGGACATTGAGATGTCCAAGGATCCGTAGGGAGCTTCCTTCGCCCTCTCTCTTTTCACTCTTATATTTTTAAGCATTGGGGACAATGCTTACTTTTATTCGGGGGTGGGGGGTGGAGTTTATTTGATTTGACATATGACACATTTTGGAAACATTTAGAGTGTAATAATTTGATGATTCTGTTCCTCTTCTTATTTGTAGTTTTTCTATCCTTAGTAGTTATTGTTCATTAGCTTCTTTAATTTTCCACTTTAGTTCTTGTTTTGTTAGTATCATCTTCTTATGTTTTCGTAAGTAATAACGCTTTGGTTTGCTTACTGCCATGATTATTTCCAAAGGTAATTTTTGTGTGAACCGGGTGACTCGTCCCGAGGATGGATGGCGTGACAACCTTCTTAAGGGAGTGAGTCAGTTTATATATGTTTAGGTAATTATAATAGCAATATTAAAAGGCCTAATCAAGTCATTCTCATAAAAAGAGTCATTCATGCTTCATTTGGTACCAACACACTTAACTATGTGCTTATGATTTGAAACAAGGTTTTTGAAAGAAAATAACTCTAGTTAGTGACTTTGAGACTTTTGAGTTGACTTTGGTAATTATTGTGTGGTTTATTGGACCATAGTGATCTTTAACTTTATTGTGGTTGTTTTAGGCTCTCGACTCTATCCCCTTTTAAGGTTTAGTTAAGTGAGGAGTGAGGTGATCTTTCGTTTCTAGTCCAAGTGCCCGTGCGAATGATCTGGAACGTTTCCCGAATGTTCTTCAAGGCGAAATCCTAAGTTTTCTTGGTTTGGGAAATGATTGTAGGCTTTCCTTGGTCCGTTTGAGCTTTCTATTTCCAACCAATGTTGTTATCCCTAGTCAACCCCGTTTGAGCTTCTAGCCTTTCTCATTTGATAACCATGATATAAGCCTTTACACGTTTTGTCGTGATCCTCTCTTGGGACCCGGACCTTCCTTAACACTCTTGTGAACNCAACCCCGTTTGAGCTTCTAGCCTTTCTCATTTGATAACCATGATATAAGCCTTTACACGTTTTTGTCGTGATCCTCTCTTGGGACCCGGACCTTCCTTAACACTCTTGTGAAATAAGTGGCCTAAGGCATAATGAGGGAGAGTTGAGGAATTTGAAAAAGGTAACAAGGCACCAAAAGGACAAAACAAGTGATTTCTATGAAAAGAGAAGGCAAGAATAGAGAAAGAACAAAAAAAACAAAAAGAGAAAATGCAAGAAAGATAATAAAGGAAGGGTTGATGATTCAAAAAGAGGTAATGATCCCTAACATGAGAATTGAGGGAGAAAAATAATAAAATGCACAAGAAAGAGTGATGTCAAGTCTCTCTAGCCCCCAAGGAAAAGAGAATGCCTATAAAAATTTGTAATTGAGAGCCAAGAAATGAAAATATGGAGTGCTTAAGGAAATNGTTGTAACCACTTAACCATATGGTATCCTACCCCAATCCAAAATCCTTCATTACAACCCGAAATAAGTCCTACTTGATTTTGAACCGAGTAAGCTTACATTAGTGGTGATGTACACAGGGGCAAGCCTATGGTGCTTGAAGCCGCACTTGTGACATTCTGTTGTGAGAGAAGAGTAAACCTTTCATTGATCTAAAGATTAAGTGCTAATCTTTATAGTGAACTTGGCAAATGGAAAGTAGAGGAAGAAAAGTTTGGATTTCACTATGATCTACATGATAGAATAAGAGTCCTCGATGAGTAAAGTCAATTCTTGAAGCTCAAATGTCACACTAGAACTATAGGTGCATGATATGTGAATGGTCAACTTGTTGATAATGCACGAGTGTTGTGTGTAATTATTGGTCCCAACTGAGTATAGATTGCTTACCATTGACTCGCTAAAATGNTTCTAGCCTTTCTCATTTGATAACCATGATATAAGCCTTTACACGTTTTTGTCGTGATCCTCTCTTGGGACCCGGACCTTCCTTAACACTCTTGTGAAATAAGTGGCCTAAGGCATAATGAGGGAGAGTTGAGGAATTTGAAAAAGGTAACAAGGCACCAAAAGGACAAAACAAGTGATTTCTATGAAAAGAGAAGGCAAGAATAGAGAAAGAACAAAAAAAACAAAAAGAGAAAATGCAAGAAAGATAATAAAGGAAGGGTTGATGATTCAAAAAGAGGTAATGATCCCTAACATGAGAATTGAGGGAGAAAAATAATAAAATGCACAAGAAAGAGTGATGTCAAGTCTCTCTAGCCCCCAAGGAAAAGAGAATGCCTATAAAAATTTGTAATTGAGAGCCAAGAAATGAAAATATGGAGTGCTTAAGGAAATGTGTAACCACTTAACAATATGGTATCCTACCCCAATCCAAAATCCTTCATTACAACCCGAAATAAGTCCTACTTGATTTTGAACCGAGTAAGCTTACATTAGTGGTGATGTACACAGGGGCAAGCCTATGGTGCTTGAAGCCGCACTTGTGACATTCTGTTGTGAGAGAAGAGTAAACCTTTCATTGATCTAAAGATTAAGTGCTAATCTTTATAGTGAACTTGGCAAATGGAAAGTAGAGGAAGAAAAGTTTGGATTTCACTATGATCTACATGATAGAATAAGAGTCCTCGATGAGTAAAGTCAATTCTTGAAGCTCAAATGTCACACTAGAACTATAGGTGCATGATATGTGAATGGTCAACTTGTTGACAATGCACGAGTGTTGTGTGTAATTATTGGTCCCAACTGAGTATAGATTGCTTACCATTGACTCGCTAAAATGACCTTTCACTCTGAGGAGGTGGGAACTAATCTATTTTCTAGAGGACAAGCAAAGACTTAAGTTTGGGGGAGTTGATAAGTGTGAATTTTGACAACTTTCGGATCATAAGGAAAGAAGAGGCGCAGTAGACCAGAAGTGAGGACCGCAGAATTCTTTCTACGACCGCAGATCTTATATAGAATCCCAGAAGTGATTGAAGAGAAGTGCGGCGACAGAACATGGTTGCACTCACAATAATTGAAGAAGTTCATAGAGTGCGTAAAGTGACCAAGAATGAAGCCTTGCCAGAAGTGCGGACCACACATGATTTGTGCGGCCGTAGAAGCTAAAGTGCAGCCACTGATCAAATTGTGCAGATGCAGAATCTCTCAAACTACAGACTCAAGCAATGTGCGGACCGCACATGGAATTGTGCTGCAGCAGGGCTTCCCGAAGGGCATTATTTTTATGGGAATCACTTTTTAAGGTCATGTTTTGATGTTTTCCTAGCTGTAGTTGTTGTAGTTTACCATTTTAGGTAATTTGTGATCATATTTGGACAAAAACATCAAAGTTTATAATTTCAATTTTATATTAAGGCTTTAAGTAGTGTTTCTTCTTTATTTTCTTCATTTTCTACTATGAGTAGCTCGATGCTTACTAGGGTTATGACCCAATCCTAGTGTGTAAACTTTATGGGTAGTTAGTTTAACCCTTGTTTATGATTGGCTGTTTGTTGTTAAGCCTTGTTCATGCTTTAGTTTTATAATTAATGGTTGCAAACATTGATTAATGCCTTTTTGACTTGCTCTTTACTTGAGAAAGATGGACCTAGTCTAGGAAAACATGGCTAACAAGAAGTTGGGCTAGTTAACAATTTGATTACCCTAATTAAAGGGTTTGAATTAGAGCTAGGGAAAACTCGACTTTAGTTCATATCAACTATTTATGTTGATACCCATTTGAGCTTGAGAAAGCCAAATTGGGTAAAATCACTCTATGACCGGGAGGTATTAAGTGGATAACTTAGAGTTGAGAGCTATGCTAAACCCAAATTACTAAAACAAGTGTTAATAAAATTAACCCATTAGGAGAACACCTAGGTGAAGGTTACATCCCTAGGCCCTTTTACCTATTTGAAAATAACCAAAACAATTAGTCAATTTTTAGTTTCATTTCTCTAATTGATCATTGATAGTATAGTTTATAGAAGTAATTTGCAGAACCAGCTTGGTTGGAAGTGTATTTAAGTTGTTTCGTCTCTACACATCAAGGATAGACTATAACATCCATTGTTAGCTCACTGAGGAAATCGACCCTGTCTCATAATTGCGTACTATTTTTCCGATGACCTCTTCCACTCATTGTCGAGTATGGATTGGGAGTGGATCATATATTGTGCTATCCGTTTATCCATGGTTATAGTGATGTACTTCACGTGTTTGTTGTTATTGCACATATAGTTATTGAATTTAGAGCATCGTGGCATGAGCTATTCCATATGGACCGGTGTTCAGATTGGGTCATGCATCGCATTAGAGTAGATTGGAATATGATCTATTTTCTTATTTCATATATATTGTTCCTCCTTTATGTGACGGGTTCATAGAATCACCCCTTATAGTGGTATTGTTTTAGCTTGCGGGATGGTTCTTTTATTTGTTTTTCTTTCCATTATTGGGTACATTCGANGTTTGTTGTTATTGTGCATATAGTTATTGAATTTAGAGCATCGTGGCATGAGCTATTCCATATGGACCGGTGTTCAGATTGGGTCATGCATCACATTAGAGTAGATTGGAATATGATCTATTTTCTTATTTCATATATATTGTTCCTCCTTTATGTGACGGGTTCATAGAATCACCCCTTATAGTGGTATTGTTTTAGCTTGCGGGATGGTTCTTTTATTTGTTTTTCTTTCCATTATTGGGTACATTCGAGTTGTTGCCTATTTGGTGCATGGGTTGCATTAAATGTGGATCAATGCGGTTCTGGTGTGGCATGTCAGTTGAGCAGCTTATGCTGAATGAGATGAGGTTATTTGACCTGGAATAAGTGCTACCGGATTTAATAACAGTATGTTTGGAAAAATAACTTCACTAGCCAGCTTAGAATTCGGCTATGGTTCTTTTCGGGTGAGACAACTCGGAGTTTAAGCCTTTGTCATTCTATATTCTCACATATAGTGAGGACACGAGCTGGAGTTACTGAGGACCATGTCTCCAGAGCTAGTGTTGCTTGAGGTTGGGGCAGGGGTAGAGGCATAGGCTGAGGAGGAGCACGTGCTATAGCTAGATCACCTATCAGAGCAACAGTTGAGGAGCTGCCAGTAGCTCCTGTTAGGGGACAGGCACTGGAGGTTCTTGTTGTTTCCTAGGACTTCAGGAGACCTTAGCACAATTCTTGAGCATGTTTAGTACATTTGCTCAGGCGGGGGTTGATTCCGGCTGCACCAGCTATTTCACAGACTAGGGGAGAAGCTCAAATTGCCGCCGCCCGCACCTTAGAGTAGGGATCTCGCATTGGTCAGGTTTCGGGTGTGGTGCCGGTGCAGCCATGTTTTCAAGTTAAACTCGTGATTAGGGCAGCAAAATCTGAGGAAGAACAACTTAGACTTGCAAGGTTCAATAAGTATTACCTTCCTACCTTCAGTGGTTTGGCTTCAGAGGATGCACATGGTTTCCTAGAATAGTGCGAGCATTTTCTCTGAACTATAGGTGTTGTGGAGATAAGTGGGTTGTTTTTACTACATTCCATCTTAAGGGAGCAGCCTATTAGTGGTGGCGAATNTAGAACTATAGGTGCATGATATGTGAATGGTCAACTTGTTGACAATGCACGAGTGTTGTGTGTAATTATTGGTCCCAACTGAGTATAGATTGCTTACCATTGACTCGCTAAAATGACCTTTCACTCTGAGGAGGTGGGAACTAATCTATTTTCTAGAGGACAAGCAAAGACTTAAGTTTGGGGGAGTTGATAAGTGTGAATTTTGACAACTTTCGGATCATAAGGAAAGAAGAGGCGCAGTAGACCAGAAGTGAGGACCGCAGAATTCTTTCTACGACCGCAGATCTTATATAGAATCCCAGAAGTGATTGAAGAGAAGTGCGGCGACAGAACATGGTTGCACTCACAATAATTGAAGAAGTTCATAGAGTGCGTAAAGTGACCAAGAATGAAGCCTTGCCAGAAGTGCGGACCACACATGATTTGTGCGGCCGTAGAAGCTAAAGTGCAGCCACTGATCAAATTGTGCAGATGCAGAATCTCTCAAACTACAGACTCAAGCAATGTGCGGACCGCACATGGAATTGTGCTGCAGCAGGGCTTCCCGAAGGGCATTATTTTTATGGGAATCACTTTTTAAGGTCATGTTTTGATGTTTTCCTAGCTGTAGTTGTTGTAGTTTACCATTTTAGGTAATTTGTGATCATATTTGGACAAAAACATCAAAGTTTATAATTTCAATTTTATATTAAGGCTTTAAGTAGTGTTTCTTCTTTATTTTCTTCATTTTCTACTATGAGTAGCTCGATGCTTACTAGGGTTATGACCCAATCCTAGTGTGTAAACTTTATGGGTAGTTAGTTTAACCCTTGTTTATGATTGGCTGTTTGTTGTTAAGCCTTGTTCATGCTTTAGTTTTATAATTAATGGTTGCAAACATTGATTAATGCCTTTTTGACTTGCTCTTTACTTGAGAAAGATGGACCTAGTCTAGGAAAACATGGCTAACAAGAAGTTGGGCTAGTTAACAATTTGATTACCCTAATTAAAGGGTTTGAATTAGAGCTAGGGAAAACTCGACTTTAGTTCATATCAACTATTTATGTTGATACCCATTTGAGCTTGAGAAAGCCAAATTGGGTAAAATCACTCTATGACCGGGAGGTATTAAGTGGATAACTTAGAGTTGAGAGCTATGCTAAACCCAAATTACTAAAACAAGTGTTAATAAAATTAACCCATTAGGAGAACACCTAGGTGAAGGTTACATCCCTAGGCCCTTTTACCTATTTGAAAATAACCAAAACAATTAGTCAATTTTTAGTTTCATTTCTCTAATTGATCATTGATAGTATAGTTTATAGAAGTAATTTGCAGAACCAGCTTGGTTGGAAGTGTATTTAAGTTGTTTCGTCTCTACACATCAAGGATAGACTATAACATCCATTGTTAGCTCACTGAGGAAATCGACCCTGTCTCATAATTGCGTACTATTTTTCCGATGACCTCTTCCACTCATTGTCGAGTATGGATTGGGAGTGGATCATATATTGTGCTATCCGTTTATCCATGGTTATAGTGATGTACTTCACGTGTTTGTTGTTATTGCACATATAGTTATTGAATTTAGAGCATCGTGGCATGAGCTATTCCATATGGACCGGTGTTCAGATTGGGTCATGCATCGCATTAGAGTAGATTGGAATATGATCTATTTTCTTATTTCATATATATTGTTCCTCCTTTATGTGACGGGTTCATAGAATCACCCCTTATAGTGGTATTGTTTTAGCTTGCGGGATGGTTCTTTTATTTGTTTTTCTTTCCATTATTGGGTACATTCGAGTTGTTGCCTATTTGGTGCATGGGTTGCATTAAATGTGGATCAATGCGGTTCTGGTGTGGCATGTCAGTTGAGCAGCTTATGCTGAATGAGATGAGGTTATTTGACCTGGAATAAGTGCTACCGGATTTAATAACAGTATGTTTGGAAAAATAACTTCACTAGCCAGCTTAGAATTCGGCTATGGTTCTTTTCGGGTGAGACAACTCGGAGTTTAAGCCTTTGTCATTCTATATTCTCACATATAGTGAGGACACGAGCTGGAGTTACTGAGGACCATGTCTCCAGAGCTAGTGTTGCTTGAGGTTGGGGCAGGGGTAGAGGCATAGGCTGAGGAGGAGCACGTGCTATAGCTAGATCACCTATCAGAGCAACAGTTGAGGAGCTGCCAGTAGCTCCTGTTAGGGGACAGGCACTGGAGGTTCTTGTTGTTTCCTAGGACTTCAGGAGACCTTAGCACAATTCTTGAGCATGTTTAGTACATTTGCTCAGGCGGGGGTTGATTCCGGCTGCACCAGCTATTTCACAGACTATGGGAGAAGCTCAAATTGCCGCCGCCCGCACCTTAGAGTAGGGATCTCGCATTGGTCAGGTTTCGGGTGTGGTGCCGGTGCAGCCATGTTTTCAAGTTAAACTCGTGATTAGGGCAGCAAAATCTGAGGAAGAACAACTTAGACTTGCAAGGTTCAATAAGTATTACCTTCCTACCTTCAGTGGTTTGGCTTCAGAGGATGCACATGGTTTCCTAGAATAGTGCGAGCATTTTCTCTGAACTATAGGTGTTGTGGAGATAAGTGGGTTGTTTTTACTACATTCCATCTTAAGGGAGCAGCCTATTAGTGGTGGCGAATGTATGAGTTGGGTAGCATGGCCAAGGCAACTTCACTCATATGGGATCGGTTTTTCAGAGTTCTTCTTGAGGGAATATGTTCCTGACACTCTTCGGGATGCCTAGCGCATGGAGTTTGAGAAGTTGCGCCAAGGCACTATGTTAGTGTCATAGTATACCGTCCAATTCAGTGATTTTTCCAGACATGCACCTGCTGTGGTATCTACAGTTAGAGAGCAAGTCTGCAGGTTCATTGAGGGGCTCAACCATGATATCCGGTTTAGCATGGCTCGGAAGATGGAGTCGGATGTTCCATTGCGGAAGGTGGTAGAGATCGCTCGCCAACTAGAGGGCATGCAGGACTAGGAGAGAGAGGACATATGGGTTTAGGAGAGAGAAAGGACAGGGAGGATAAGAGGCCTCGTTGACCAGGAGGATCTACTAGTCCCTATTTTGGTGGCAAGGTACGCCATGATAGAGTTTTTGTGGGTCAGTCTGTTAGTTTTCACTTCAGGCTTTGTGCGGTGCTTCAGATATCCATGGCTCTCAGAGTGCCCGTGCAGGACAGCTTCCACAGCCACGCCGGCGGAGAGTCTGCTTTGAGTGTGGAGATACCAGCCAGATGGTGAGAGATTGTCCCATACTTCGAACATATGTGTCACGGCAGGGTATCTAGGCTATGCGTTCTGCTCGAGTTGCTGACATCACTGCACTTCCAGCTTGGGGTGCAGGTCAAGCGGCTAGAGGTGCCCAAGAGGGGGGACTCGGTCCATTGATGTACTTTCTACGGCAGGGATGAGGCCGCTGCATCGGATGATGTCGTACAAGTATGGTTTTGATTTTTTATAGAGGAGCATCATTCATATTTTGTTTCGGTTTTTCTTATCGGGGTGAGTCCTCATATGTTGCTTCAGATATGGGTGAGTTTCGTGATTTTGTACTTTGCTTATGTGTTTACCCCTATTGGGAGATTCTATAGTGGTAGCCCGTGTCTATCGTTTCATTTTATTTATTATTGAGAGCTATAAGACTAGGAATGACTTTCTGTTACCCATTACGGTAGGTTTTGTTGTGCTTTCTGGGAGGTTGGTTACGATTTGTGAATTAGATGCTCTACCGGTGTAGGAGTTAAGCATGTGTTGTGACCTTGCTAGTAGAAATTGAATTGGTGGAAGGTTTCGGTTGGTATGATGTGTAATCTACTTGTGATTCATAGCTGAGGATGGGATCCTCGCGTTTACACGAGTTTGTTATGTTTGGGCTGGGCTCTGTGCCGTGGTGAAGTTATATTAGGATGAGATCCTTGTGAGTTCTTCGTATACTTTGATTCTCCCTTGTGGAATTAATTCGTAGTATGCTACTGATATGGACTTGTGTCGGTCGGGCTTTTTTCATAGTACTTTCATGTGTTCCCTCGTATATTCAGTCATATTCATGCTGTNGGGCTCTGTGCCGTGGTTAAGTTATATTAGGATGAGATCCTTGTGAGTTCTTCGTATACTTTGATTCTCCCTTGTGGAATTAATTCGTAGTATGCTACTGATATGGACTTGTGTCGGTCGGGCTTGTTTCATAGTACTTTCATGTGTTCCCTCGTATATTCAGTCATATTCATGCTGTGCTTATTGGGGTTTAGCTTGCGAGGTGTGTGCCCAAGTGGTGTTGGGTGTGACTTGTTTATTTGAGTGAATAATCATGGCATCTTCATGCTTCTTGCAATTTTGTCGGTGTTATGGAGGTTTGGAACAGGGTTCGAGCTAAGATGAGGTTAATTTCCGGTGCTGGGTTTGGGTATGGACATCTACTGTGATTAGAAATGTTGTTATGGACATATGTGTATTATGTTAGGTCTTGTGTTGGTATCTGGTGAGTGTATACATAGGTTATTGCAGCTGGTTAAGGCTGATGTCGTGTGTTGATGTAGGAATCAGGTCTTGTGGAAATAACCGGATGGTGAGAAATTTGGTTCTAAGGCCTAATGTTATTAATGAAAGGAAAAACATTCAGTTGAGGTAGTGTTATCAGGATTACGTGGATTTGGGGTGACGTGGGGTCACCCGTAGGTGTATGTATGGTTTGTTCACTCAGTGATTGATGACTTCAGAAGGATTTTTGGCACGGTCGAGGACGAACGTTTATTTAAGAGGGGAGGAAGGTAACGACCTGACCGACCGTTTTGAGAACTAGTGCTCCGTTCCTCGGCTTAAGGTCTCAAGCTGCTTCATATTATGTATTATGACTAGCGTGTGTGTTGGGGTTCCGATTTCAGATGATTCAGGATCAATTTGGAAGAAGGATTCTTGTTTTACAAGCTTAAATGGTAATAGTTGACCGGAGTTTGCCTTTTGCATAGATGACTTATAAATGGAATTTTGATGGTTCCAATCGCTTCGTATGGGGATTTTGGACGTAGACGGGCGTCCGGATTTGGATTTGGAGGGCCGTAGGATAATTTGAAGCATTTTGGCGAAAATTGGAAAGTTAAAGTTTTGGAAGGTTAAGAGGTTTGAACGAGAGTTTAATTTGTTGCTATGGAGCTCGGATTGCGATTCATAGAGCTAGATTAGCTCTGTTATATCATTTGAGACTTGGATGCAAAATTTGACGTCATTCCGGTTTGATTTGATATGTTTCGGCGCGAGTTGTAGAAGTTGCAAGTTCATAAGTTTATTAAGTTTGATTTGAGGTGCGATTCATATTTCTGAGATTGTTTGATGTGATTTGAGGCCTCGAGCAGGTCCGCGTTATGTGTTGGGACTTATTGGTATGTTCGAACGGGGTCCCGAGGGGCTCGGGTGAGTTTCGGATAGGTTTGGGTTGTGTTGCACTCATTTTGTATGTTTCGACATCGTTTCTTCAAGCATAAATGCTACAACATTAAGAAAATGACCTCCAATTGTT
>AWOL01S0012314.1:1564-38607 GCA_000715115.1 Nicotiana otophora | reverse complement strand
AAGGTGGGAACATTATTATGCACGTGTGGCGAGACAAGGCGGGCATTTACTTTACTATTGTACACGTGGCGAGACAAGGTGGGCTATGTCAAGGATTGATTTGTGATGATTTGTGATGGCCTGGGGGCATTCTTGTTGTTGATATTTTTGTAGTGGTACATTTATCTGTGTGAACTTTATCTTGTGAAAGTTGTGAGAACATATTTTACGTGTTGTCCGTTCTTTTCCTTATGCTCATTAGCTGGTATGAACTATGTTAGGAAACTTGCACAAGCATACACATAGTTAAGCACTCTTATAGGATAAGAGGTTTCCTTGATATTGTTGAGTATAGATGCACACCCTTGCTTACTTGCCTTCTATGTGAGAATGGCTCTATTTGGCACGCGAGTCGTCAATGCGGTTATGAGGTGTAATGAGGGAACATGATGCCAAGTGTTAGGGTTCAGGTCTTGAGACCCCTGAGTTGTGATTGTTCGAGGTTCGGTGCCTCGTGGAGTTTATTGACTAAAACCCAGTGTGAAAGATGTCGTATTGTTGAGTTGTTACTTGTCCTTTCTTTATCTGTGATTATCGGACTTAAGTTGTGTTTCCGTTCATTCTTCTATATCATTATTATGGTGTTCCGCTGATAGTTGTTGTTTTCCTTCCTTATTGCAATTACCGTATTAATTGCCACTTCGCGTAGTCTTTATGTAGATATCATACTTTGTTGTTTCTATACTTATACTTGTTCGGGTTATTTAGTCCAGTAGGTTTCTTGACTGTACCTCATCACTACTCCGCTAAGGTTAGTCTTGATACTTGCTGGGTACCGTCGTGGTGTACTGATACTACACTTCTGCATATTTTTGTGTAGATCCAGGTATTTCGAAGTCAGTTGATCATTAGCTAGCTGTGCGGATTGTTGCTGTGGAGACTCAAGGTAAACCTGTTGCTGCATTCGCAGGCTTCAGAGTCACCTTCTGATTTATATTCATACTGTTACTTTATTTCAAACAGTTGTATTTAAAAGAATTTTAGCAAACTTTGTAGAGCTTATGACTTGTACTACCAGTTTTGGGAATTATAAATTTTATTGAGAAATCCATTTCAAAAGTTGTTAGATGTTATTATTATTGTTGTTATTCGGTAAATGTTAGACTTACCTAGTCCCTAAGACTAGGTGCCATCACGATACCCAAGTATTGGGTCGTGACAGCTTCCACATTAGTAATAAAGACCAAAATCTGAACTAGAAGAATAGAAGGCAAGAAATGTCAGAAACCCCTTTTGTATATTTTGTTTTGTTGCCATATTTTACAACAAGTGTTATTCTTCAACAAATAAAAATAAAAAGAATAGAATCCAATAAAGCAGTTAGAAATTGTAGTACTTTATGGTGTCATAGAGTACATGAGTGAATTAAGTGTTGTTGCGACCAAACATACTCACGCAAGTATACGTGATCGTCAAGTAATAAAGTAGTGAGTAGAGTATCGTTCCCACGAAGACTTATGATTAACTTTTGACTGATTCAAACTCAAACAACTTATCGATCCAAGAGATTTCTCACAAAATATGTAATTGACTAATTTACTACCTAAAAATTATCAAGCAATGAAATAACTAGAAATCAACCACAACACTTAAGCAATTTCGGATAACAATCAGTAGGAAAGGATATTCCAGGGTCATAGGCTAGCTAACAATCGTGTTGCGTTGTTGGCTTAAAATGACTAATTGATTTATCTGGATTGTTGATTGACAGGGTTAATATTACTCATAAGAATCTATCGAGTTCTTACTCGTCTATTCAAGCTAACTTAGTGCATATATGTCTATAGAATTAAGATTAGCAAGAATGCATTTACACTTCCTGTATTTCAACCAAGAAAGACAATTAGGTATATGTCTATCCTAAGTGCGAATCTGTTACCCGATGCCCATGTTCAAGAACTTACTCTATTTAATTCTACATACAATCTAGAATTTCCACTTTCGCGTTCAACTGTGGATTCATAGATAGTATTGCAATGTTAGCTACTAAACAAAATAATTAAAAACATAATTAAATAAACAACCCAATATGCTAAACTCAAACTTGTCAAATTAATCTTCGAACATCACATTCATGTAGCACCCATGACCCCAGAATATTAGGGTTCTTAGCCACTCATATTCATATAATCATCAAAAATAATATTTTCAAACATAAAATCAATGAATACTAGAATAAGAATGGAAGAATTGATCAAATCCATGCTCCCGAGTGTTCCGTACTTTTGTTTTCCTCTCAAAGTTTCGTCCTCCTCTCAAAATCATGTTTTTGGTATATTTATACCATGTAGAAACAAACCCGGATGAAGATACCCTTACCAAGCTGAAGTAGGAAACTACTCTGCGATTTTTGTACACCCGCGACGTGCCTTGCGTCGCGCCTCTCGGCGCGCTTGTGGGGATTATCAGCGGGCATGTATTTTTCCTGTCAGGCACGTTTTACACTGCCGCGTCGCGCTCTGAGGTGCCCCATGCGGCACGACAGTGTTACTTTCTCAGAGTAAAGTTGTTTCATCTTCTTTGACATCCCGACTTAACTTATTGGGCTTTTACTCAGACTTCAAAGCTCCAAATTGATCGATTCAGCTCCAAATTAACGTTTTAGCGCGGAATCACTTCCTGCCAGATATAAAACACGTACTAAGTATTATTCACTATCATTTAAGCTCAAACACACATAAAATGCAGTAATTAGAGTGCAATACTACGACTAAAACACGAGTTTCTAGCCTACCATCAACACCCCACATAGGGAGGACCTTTTCATCAGACAACCTCCCTAACACACCATGCCAAGAATATTTAAAATAGGCTGAGCACCATATCATAACATCCCAACCTCAAGACTCGAGTCAAAAGTACCACGCATTTTTCATAACCTGCTCACTTACTCTAACACAGAGGTCAAAGACGTTACCTTACCTTCACAAATCACGTGCCCTCACATAAATAATAAAGAGTAGTTTCACGCACAATATCGTTCAATAACAATTAGGAACTCAAGATAGAAAGAATTAACTCACTCTCAGAATCAAAATTCATGTGCAACAGAAAACGTACCATAGGCTTGCCCGTAGGCTGCGGGAGGGTAGGATACATATAGATATAGTGGCTACACCTCCCTGAGCACTCTGATACATATACAATTACACAATTCAAACCCCACTCTTACGTTGAACCAAGCCCCAACCTTTATACATGATAGCATCAAGCTCCAAATATCTTTAAGCACAAATAAGATAAGAAATACCACCGACAAAAGTTTACTTTTTTTTTCTATCAAACTCTTTTGTTTTTCAATTTTCTACCAGTGGCTCTCAAACTGTTTCAAACATTACACCTTTCTCCTTTTTCTATAGTTTCACTCAAAAACCTAACATACCTCTATTTAGATTTTACAAGCTTATAACAGTTTTAAGTGCTCATGAGAGGTAGAGGTTCAAACAGATGATAACTTCAAACAAATGGGTAAGGTTTGTAATGTGATTGCCAAAGAAATAGGATTATAGGCTCAAATGGGTTAACTAAGATACATTAAATTAGGTGGGTCACAGACATATACTGACTCAACAAAGAAATGCCTATATCACTTCCTAGACTGAATAAGACTATTATTTCATTTTGCACACACATACGGGGCAAGTTCTAGACATCAACCGACATGCACAGAATATCACAAAAACCTCACTCACACATTGGCACATAACTCACTTAGGGTCGGATCTTTTCCAACACTCTAGTGAAAGTAGTGAAGCACTGTTACAATCACACAATTTAAGGCACTTATTTAAGAGTCAAGAACTGAGCCTAGGCGTCACAACTAAGGCACTTACCACTCTCAAGGCATATGCAGTCAAGGAAAATTGCTTTAAATTAGCACTGTGACTTAAGATTCTTTATTCCTATAAAATAAAAAAATTTAACTACACCCAGTTCAAGAAAAATCCTTGGAAAAGCACCACGGCACAAAGAAAAACCAAGGGGAAATTGTTACACTACCTAAAAAAAAGTAACAGACATATTTTTGGATTTATCATTTTTTTCTCTTTCGACTTCAAGTCCCTCAAGAAGCCAGTTGACGAAATTCATCGTCGGGAAGAGTTGAAACTAAACAATTAATTACTATCTATTACATGCCGATAGAATTCAGAATTATAATTTACAGACCATATTATCTATGAAAGCAAGAAACAAATCAAACAAAGCCAACTGGGAAATAAGAAAACAAGTACAACTACAAATACAATCAAATAGGAGCACCCCAACCCAACATTTAAGAAATTGCATTGTCCCCAATGCAAAACAGTAAAACCAAGAGTAAAAAGGTGACTCTCTGAGGCCCTTGTCCTAATCATTAGCCCTTGAATGTGCCCAAATACTCCTCATCATCGGAGGAAACAAAGTTCACATCCTCATCTGGTGGCAATTGTCCTCCCCCCGCCAGTCCCAACCACTGCTGAGTGACAGTAGAAAGGGGATGATCATGCTGCAACTCTACCAAGTCGGTCTCCCCCCGAGCAACGCGAAGGCGCAAGTCAGCAAACAACAGCTGTAGTGTCTCCTCAACACGGACCAGCCTCTGGTCCGAATTAATAGCAGCATCAGGAGGATCTATCACTGCAGTGATGTCAAAGGCCTTGATAGGATATGTCACTGGGATGGTCCGATCATAGCGAAACTCCTCCTCTACATGGTGCGCCCGCAACAACCGAGTGATCATACTCGGGTAGTATAGGTGGCGGGCTCCAAGTGGTCGCACTCTAGCCATGTTCTCCAGCATGATTTTTCCAAGATCAAACGCATCCTTATCAAAAAAGAATATATCAAACACACATTCAACCATGAGACATCAGTGTCACTTTGGGTAGGCATGATTTTGGCATTGATTAACCGCAAAATAACTCTGGCCGGATGCGGGAATGTTCCCTTCTTCATGTCCTTGTGGAATTCATTCACATCCCGCGCCCATGCGGCAGAAGAGTCAGTGCCACATCACTGTCGGCGGATAGCCGGATAGTCTGGCCAATAGAGAAACATCTGAAAGAGCTTGTGGGAATTCTCTATGAAACCCATAACCGATTGATCACTTGGGAGGAAAATGGAATCACTTTACCTCGTACCCGCACTGCATACACAACATCCAGGCTGGCCTTAGGTTGCCAGTTGGCATAAATTTCCTTGACCAGGTTCACGTTCACCGCATCACCTGGACAGAACAGACTGTCAAAACCCAAAGCCCAAATGTTGTTGTATATCTCATTATATTTTCGGGCCAACTTCCCATCATCAATAGCAACCTAAGGCTCTGACTTCACCGCAGAGACAAACGTTTGGAATTCTAGCATGGGCTGGGACAACCTGAATAGTAAATTTGCACTCTGGTACCACATCTGCATCTCTATCAATGCGCTTCTTTTCCTCCTCCACTGGGGCGGGGGGAGGTGCCTGTCTACCTCCTCGATGTCTACTAGAGGCAACCTCGGAAGAACCTATGTTAGAGCGTTTGTTAGGGTAGCGAGACATTGTACCTGCACAAGACGAACAATATTAGCCACAACACGTAAAACAAAACAAGACCAAATGAGGTAACCACCCCACGCTTATGTCATTGGCATGTTCACAAGTAAAATGTATATCAGGGACTCATACTACCCCATTGGAAGCACGCCACAAGCAATCAGCAGTCCACCCAACCACCAACACAACATTCCAACAACAAAACCATGGACAACACTAATGTAAGAGACAAAATTAAGAAGCTAAGCTAGTAATCATGAAAACAAAAAAAAAAGAATTTAGTCTAATTCACTACTAACAAAATTAGGATACAATATAACACTACTCAAGCACAATAACATGAATCACACACCTTATTTGGAACCTTGCAACACATGAGCATGGGGTGGTCAATCAATTAGAACTTGCAGCTAATGAGTTAAAGTTTCACAGCATAAGAACATGTCATCCCACTCTACACTTATCATCAAGCATCACATCCCACAAAGTACTTCCCTTCTTAATTTGTAACACTACACAATTTTATGTCACTAAGACATTTCAACAAACACATTGTGGGCATATCTTGAACCTTCTTATTTCAATTCAAAGTGGGTTAGAATCACCATACAACCAAAGCAAATACACCTCACACCACAACCACAACATCACCACAATAGCATCAAGTGCACAAATTCTACACCAAACTTCACTAAATTTCGGCCACATGAGCACCCCCACCAAGCTTCAACATATATTAATTCCAAACCATCAAAACACCCCAAAAATTTTCCACAATCATAAGAATAATGAACACCCCACACGTTAAGCCCCATTTTCGGCCATAATAGGCAAAGAAACAAAAACAATTTGCACAACTAAATCTACCTAGGGTTTGATTCAAAATAAACTAAAACTACTTAAATACTACAATCAACTACAAAAAGAAAAGAGAAGAGATGAGATGAAGACTTACCTTGAAGATGAGTAGAGGGAATTGGAGGTGTGTGTGTGGAAGGAATTGGAGAAGAAGAACAATGGGGGAATTGGGGAGAGTTAGAGAGGAGAGATTTGACAGAGAGAATGAGAGGATGGGGGAAATAACGGGTCTGTGTGTTGGGGGTTGGAGTCCATAAAAAAAAATAAAAATAATAATAATAATAATAAAAAATATATATTAATTAATACTGTCGCGTTGCTGGGTGCGGCGCCCCACGCAGTGCGGTAGTGAAGTTTATCAGAGGCTCATTTTTTTTCCAGAGAGCCATTTGGCATGGCGCGGCGTATGGCACGACGCCCCATGCAGCGCGCTAGGCCATATTTTTAGAGTCCGCCTCGTTTTCAATATTTAGCTCACGAGTTGCACCCCGACTCTATTATGTACTTATTTTGTGTCCAATTCATGCTTGTACCTGCCCAAACAAGTCCCACAACTCCTAAACTCTAATAATCCTAAACTACAATTATCCAAACTATTATAAAAAAATAAGAGAAAAAACAACAAGGGTTAGAAGCATTAAGAATTGGGTTGCCTCCCAACAAGTGCCCGAGTTAACGTCACGGCGCGACTCAACACGTTTTCAAGCATCGGCCAACTCCACCGAGGTCTTGTGATGTGCAATGTCACCACCCCAATAATATTTTACTCTCTGCCCATTTACTAAGACGGTACCACTTGAGCTTGTATTATGCAATTTCACCGCTCCATGAGGCCTCACACTTACCACCACGAAAGGACCTACCCATCGAGACTTGAGCTTTCCGGGGAAAAGATTCAACCTCGAATTAAACAAGAGAACTTCTTGACCTGTCTCAAACTTGCGATGTTGGATGTGCTTGTCATTCCACCTCTTGGTCTTTTCTTTATACAATTTGGCATTTTCTTACGCATGCAATAGAAACTCATCAAGCTCGTTGAGTTGTAGCAACCTCTTCTCACCGGGTAAGTCCATATCCATATTTAGCTTTTTAATCGCAATAGGCTTTGTGTTCAAGCTCAATGGGCAAGTGGCACGCCTTACCATAAACCAACCTGTACGGAGAAGTACCTATGGGGGTCTTGTATGCAGTTGGATATGCCCATAATGCGTTGTCCAGCTTTCCGGCCCAGTCCTTCCTATTTTCACTTACTGTTTTCTCCAGAATCTGCTTCACCTCTCTGTTTGACACTTCTACTTGACCACTCGTTTGGGGGTGATAGGCGGTGGCAACCTTGTGCTTAACTCCATACTTTTCTAGAATATTATTCAATAATTTGTTACAGAAATGAGTTCCCCCGTCACTTATCAACACCCTTGGAGTCCCAAAGCATGTGAAGATGTGCTTCTTTACAAAGTTTACCACTACCTTTGCGTTATTAGTAGGAAGAGCAATGGCCTCCACCCTCTTAGACACATAGTCGACCACCACCAAGATGTACCTGTGACCATTAGAGTATGGGAACGGTCCCATGAAATCAATCCCCCAAACATCAAAGAGATCTACTGCCAGAATATTTTGCAAAGGCATCTCGTGATTCTTCGTGATTATTCCAGTCTTTGGCACCTGTCACAATTTTTAACAAAGGCGAGTGCATTCTTCAACAATTTTGGCCAATAGAAACCCGATTGCAGCACCTTTTGGGAAGTTTTGTCCCCACCATGGTGACCTCCATATGGAGAAGCATGACAGTCATGCAATATTGCATTCATCTCCTCCTCAGGGACACACCTTCATACCAACTGATCTAAGAACTGCTTATACAGGAATGGCTCATCCCACATGTAGAGCCTCATATCATGTAGAAACCTTCTTCTATTATCGGGTGTCAATTCTGGTGGCATCACCCCACTTGTAATAAAATTCACATAGTCTGCATATCAGGGGGCTTCACTCGAGGTGATTGCTAATAACTGCTCATCAGGAAATATTTCTTTGATTAACCCCCCTTCAGCTACATGGCTTCGATTTTCTAATCTGGACAAGTGATCATCCACTTGATTCTCTGTTCCTTTTCGATCGTGGATCTCTAAGTCAAATTATTGCAAGAAAAGGACCCATCGAATTAGCCTTGGCTTGGTGTCTCTCTTTTCAAACAAGTACCTTATAGCTGAATGATCTGTGTATACGATGACTTTGGTTCTCACTAGATAGGATATGAACTTGTTAAACACCCACACCACTGCAAGCAGCTCTTTTTCAGTAACAGTGTAGTTCATCTGGCCCGGATTCAGAGTTTAGCTTCGTAATAAATGGAGTGAAATATTTTATCTCTCCTTTCCCCCAAAACAGCTCCGATTGATATGTCACTTGCATCACACATCAACTCAAATGACTACGCCCCATCCAGGGCAATGATAATTGGTGCAGTCACCAATCTTCCCTTAAACTCCTGAAATGCTTTCAGACAAGCACCATCAAACTTGAAGGGGATATCTTTCTCAAGAAGCTCGCACAAAGGAGAAGAAAGTTTTGAAAAATCTTTAATGAAACGACGATAAAAACCTGCATGGCCCAAGAAACTGCGAATGCCTTTGACAGATGTCGGTGGGGGTAATTTTTCAATCGCCTCCACCTTTGCTTTGTCCACCTGCAAACCATTTTTGGACACCTTGTGCCCCAAGACTATACCTTCTTATACCATGAAATGGAACTTTTCCCAGTTTAGCACCAAGTTCATCTCTTCACACGTAGCATGCACTCTATCAAAGTTCATTAAACAATTATCAAAAGAACACCCAAACACAGAAAATCCATCCATGAACACTTCTACAAATCTTTCAACCATGTCAGTAAAAATAGCCATCATACACCTTTGAAAAGTCGCAGGTGCATTACAGAGACAAAATGGCATTCTCTTGAACGCATGCCATAAGGACACGTAAATGTAGTTTTCTCTTGGTCTTCTAGGGCTATAGCAATCTGATTATACCCCAAATAGCCATCTAGGAAACAGTAGTATTCCTGTCCCGCTAATCTATAAAGCATTTGATGAATAAAGGGGAGGGGAGAATGTAACACCTCAAAATATTTTGAAGCACTTAAGTGTAAAGCCCCGTAAAATTTTGCAAAAAGTAAAATAATATTTCGTGGTGCCGAATTGGTTTTACGTGTTGAGGATTATAGAAATTCTTCGTGGCAAACTTGCGAATCGCGGCTCAGACTTTTTGGGTTGAACAATGCACTGAGGGATAAAGGAAAGTTTTTGGCAGAACAATGCATTTCTGCGTTCGATTATGCGACGTTAGAATCACTCTGCGGACCGCATAATGGCCGCAGAAGTAAGGCATGAGAGGGTTAGTTTGGATGCCATTCTACGGTCGACTATGCGACCGCAGACCCAGATAAAGTATTCGCCATTTCTGGACACAAATTTGAGCTAAAATCTGATGTTTTAGAGAGAAAAGAGAGTGTTTTAGAGAGAGAGAGGAAACCCTAGGCTAATTATTCATCAATTCTTGCTCAAATATTGGAAGAATAACACTGAAAACCCAGAAGGTCTTCATCCTAAAGGTAAGATTCTACACCCTAACCCCTAATTTCGAAATTATCTGAAAATGGGTTATTAGCAAGATAACTTTTGGGCACGAGGGTTGTTTATTTTACATGCATGTGATATCAAGGGGTGTAGGAAGATTTTTGAACTAAGCATGGTAAAGAATGAGTTGTGGGATGAAGGAATCCTCCATAAAAGGACCTTGAAATTTTAATGCACACTTACTGTTTGATAAAATGCTCAAATGAGTTAGAACCATGATCATCTTCCTAATTTTGGTTAAATTTGTTATATTTATTCAATAGATTGAAGTTGCAAAGAATTGTGAAATATTTTAGAGTTTAAGGAATCTCAATTGAGGTATGTTGGCAAAACCCTTCTCTTAGAATTGAATCCCACGATATTCACGTAATTTATGCAAGTCCCGAGTGGTTCATTATAAAATTGAATATTCCGAGTAAGATTGGGTTGAAAGATATATATTCCATAAGTATCCCAAATGCTTTATTTTTGTTATATTACCAACTGAGGATGTGTTAAAAATATGGGTTGTGCATTAAAAATGTTCGACTTCAAGTCAAATTCAAACGAAGGCTATTATGCTAAATTTTGTGAAGAATCTTTATGTGCCTTAGAATCTTAATTGCTCAAAGGTATACTATACACCTTGATTTGAATTGTTATTGTTGGTAATGATGATGTTGATGTTGGAAAGTGAAAAGGTGAGAATGAAATACTAAATACGGCCAACGTGCCAATGATGCTTTATAATTATGGCCATTAGTGCCAATGAAATGAAAAGATGTGAAAGAAGTATGAAATGCGATAATTTGTATAAAAAGGTTGATGTCTCGAATAAGACAGCCTAGCCGATCAGGTCGTGATCGGACGCCATGCCGCACACATGGTGGTGATTATGCTGAAAATTGTAATTGAAATGGTAATTATGGTCGATGTCCCTAATGGATAGCCTAGACGATCGGGTCGTGATCGGACTCCGTGTTAAAGATGGTGGTTTTTTTATTGAGAGCAATTGTGGTTGATGTCTCTAATGAGATAGCCTAGCTGATCGGGTCGTGATCGGACTCCGTGCTGAGAGTACGTTGGTATTTGTATTGTGAATAATGGTATTGTGAACAATGGTATATCGTTACTAAAAATCTCCTAATATGAGATATGGAAATTAATTTGAACACTGTCTTGAACCTAAATTGAGGTTTGATGTTGATTAAGGCTTCCATTGATATTATGATATTCTTGTTTGTATTATTTATCATTCTATTGAGAGGGTGTTTTGTCATTCATACTAGTACTATTCCATATGTACTAACGTCCCTTTTTTTGGGGGCGTTGCATCTTCAATGGATGCAGGTGGTTCCACAATAGGAGACAATGATCAGTGATAGCGGTACACTCTCTTCCCAGCAGATTTGGTGAGCCCCACTTCATTTTGGGGTCATGTATGTTTTGTTCCTCGTGTATTGTATTTGAGGTATATCCGGGGCCTTGTTGTTGTCATTATCATAGTACTCTTTTGTATCTATTAGAGGATCCGTAGACATGGTGTGGGTTATGTATTGGTGCTGGAAAAGTCAAACTATGTTATGTTGTGGTTGTATTACTTGTCCATTTGAGACTTTAACAATGATGAAACTATTAGTAATGAATTGATATTGTACACATGAACACCTTTTTGTCTAATTTTTGAAAATATGTATTATCTCCATTCATGGATGAGTTTGGGTAGAAGGAAATCTATCAGGCTTGCTTGACCGGGTTCATTCGGTTGAGCGCCGGTCATGCTCCTCGATTTTGGGACGTGACAAACTTGGTATCAGAGCCTAAGGTTTTAAAGTGTCCTAGGATGTCTCGGAGCCGTGTCCAGTAGAATCCTTATTATCGGTGTGTTGTGGACCACATCTATAATTAGGATGCTACTTGGGCATTTAGGAATAATATCCTTCTTTCATGTTCTTGATCATGCGATAAAGCTGTTTGTAAGATTGTTCCTCCTTTAACTCGTGCTTTACTTCAACTTTCAGTATATGGCACCTAAGAAGAAGGCAAGAACTAGCCAAAGAGTCAATGTCACCCCAGGAGTGACAAGTTGATACTATATCTGATGATGCGGGTGAGAACCTAAGGAGTGAGAATATTCCTCCGGTTACTACACTGCCTGATTCTACTACAACTGATCAGACCGCATATGTCCCTACACCTATTGAGGTGAAACGGTCTCTCCAACTGATATACCAGTTCCACCTCCAGTTCCAGCTTCCGATTCTGGTGTTTCTGATGTTGATCTTAGGGGAGCCATACAGATGTTGGCTCGGATAGTGGCTTCCCAGGCCCAAAGATCAAATGTTACACCCACTTCTTCCAGTCAGCCAGGGGATTCTACTAGTTCCAGGGTGAGCAGGTTTCTCTAGTTGGATCCTCCAGTGTTCACGAGTACTAACCCAGAGGAGGATCCCTAGGACTTCATTGATGAGATGCACAAGACTCTCCGAGTTATGCGTGATACTGAGACAGAGGCAGTGGAATTGGCCTCCTACCGCCTCAAAGAGGTGGCATATCCTTAGTTTGAACTATGGGAGGAGTCTCGTGAAGAAGAGAGCCATCCGGCAAGGTGGGTGAATTTGCCGATGGCTTCATTGATCATTTCTTGCGTGCCGATACTAAGGTATCCCGTGCTGCTGAGTTTGAGAACCTAAGACAAGGTAGCCTGAGTATGTGGGATTACCACATGAGATTCATGTACTTGTCCAAGTATGCTATTTGTATGTTGCCTACTATGGAGGCTAGAGTGCGCTGGTTTGTACAAGGCCTTAGCCTTTTGGTAATTAATAAGGCCACTACAACAACCTTGAATTCTGATATGAACTATGGAAATATGGTGGCATTCGCTCAAGCTACAGAGACCCACAAATTAAGGAACAGAATGGAGCGAGAGGGTATTAATAAGGTCCCATCTGCGGGAAACTTTGGTGGTTCTTCTGGTGGTGGTAGGTCAACCTTCAGAGGAGGGTCGTCAGGGCCATCACAGTCCTTTGCTCAGTCTTCGACTAGTGCACCGCCATCAGGGCCTAGTCAGCATTAACAGTGGAGCCGTTTCAGGCCCAATCAGGGTAACAGGGGATCCAATCAACAGGGTCATTATGGTGGTAGATTCCAGCCGCAGAGGAGGCCCCCATGTCCTAGGTGTGGAAAGATGCACTTAGGAATATGCTACATGGATTTACCCATATGCTACAGATGCGGATTGGGGGGTCACAATCAGAGGGATTATCGTTCGTTCCGCTATGGTGCGGGCATGGGCATGGCACAACCAGCCAGTTTTGCAGCTACTACATCCGCAACACCTTCTCTAGCTCGAGGCACTCCAACACCCGCATAGCATGGTGCTGCTAGGGGTGGAGCACAAAGTTCGGGAGGATCCAGCCGTTTCTATGCTATGAGGGGTCGCCAAAATTCAGAGGCTTCTCCAGATGTTGTCACAGGTATATTGCCTGTCCAATCTCATGATGTGTATGCTCTTATTGATCCTAGTTCTACTTTGTCATGTGTCACACCTTATGTTGCTATGGAATTTTGGATAGAACCGGAACAACTTCATGAGTCGTTCTCTGTATTTACTCTGGTTGGTGAGTCTATTTTGGCCGTGCAGGTTTATAGGGATTGTGTTGTCACGTTGTGTGGTCAGGGTACCATGGCCGATCTCATTGAATTGGGAATGGTTGATTTTGATATAATAATGGGGATGGATTGGCTTTATTCTTGCTTTTCCAAGCTTGATTGCCGAACTAGGACTGTTAGGTTTGAATTTCCAAATGAGCCAGTTATTGAGTGGAAGGTGATGATGTAGTGCCGAAGGGTAGGTTTATTTCTTACCTTAACGCCACGAAAATGATCAACAAAGGGTGTATTTACCATTTGGTCCGGGTTACGGACACCGATGCTGAGGCACCTATACTTGAGACCGTACCTGTTGTAAATGAATTTCCGGGAGTCTTTCCGGATGAACTCCATGGGATCCCACCCGACAGGGAGATTGATTTTGGGATTGCTGTGATGCTAGACACGCATCCTATATCTATTCCACCCTACAGAATGGCACCAACAGAATTGAAGGAGCTAAAGGAGCAATTGTGATATTTGTTAGAAAAGGGTTTTATCCGGCCGAGTGTGTCACCTTGGGGCACACCGGTCCTTTTTGTAAGAAAGAAATATGGATCACTAAGAATGTGTATTGACTATCAGCAGTTTAACAAGGTCACAATCAATAATAAGTACCCACTGCCAAGGATATATGACCTATTTGACCAATTACAGTGTGCTAAGTACTTCTCCCAAATTGATTTACGATTCGGGTATCACCAATTGAAGATCAGGGAGCAGGATGTTCCGAAAACAACTTTTAGAACCCGATATGGGCACTTTGAATTTTTGGTAATGTCTTTTGGGCTAACAAATGCCCCAACAACTTTCATGGATATGATGAATCGAGTCTTCACGCCTTTTCTTGACTTCTTCATGATAGTGTTCGTTGATGATATTCTTGTATACCCACGAAGTCGAGAGGACCATGCTGATCATCTCAAGGTAATTTTGCAAACCCTATATCAGCACAAGTTATATGCAAAGTTTTCAAAATGTGAATTTTGGTTTGAATCTGTCACATTCTTGGGTTATCTAGTCTCTAGTGAAGGGATTATGGTTGATCCACAAAAGATTGCAGCTGTGAAGAATTGGCCGAGGCCTACAACTCCAACCGAGATTCGCAGTTTCTTAGGCTTAACTGGATATTACAGAAAGTTTGTGAAGGGGTTTTCTACCCTTGCCTCTCCGTTGACTAAATTGACGTAGAAGGAAATTAAGTTTCAATGGTCAGAAGCATATGAAAGGAGTTTCCAGGAATTGAAAGCAAGATTGACTACGACACCGGTGTTGACCTTATCAGAGGGTGCATATGGATTTGTGGTATATTGTGTTGCTTCAAGGATTGGGCTTGGATGCGTATTAATACAACATGGCAAGCTTATAGCTTATGGTTCTAGGCAGCTCAAGAATCATGAAAAGAACTATCCAACACATGACTTAGAACTTGCGGCGGTGGTATTTGCATTGAAAATTTGGCGTCATTAATTATATTGGGTCCATGTTGATATATTCACGGACCATAAGAGCCTTCAATATATTTTCAAGCAGAAGAAATTGAATCTGAGGTATAGAAGATGGCTTGAGTTACTCAAAGACTATGACATTGATATCCGATATCATCCGGGGAAGGTTAAATGTTGTGGCAGATGCTCTTAGTCGGAAATATATGGGAAGTTTAGCACACTTGGAGGCATATCAAATTCCATTGACTAAGGAAGTTTACCGATTGGCTAGTTTGGGAGTTCGTCTTGCGAACTCTAGTGAAGGAGGGGTAACTGTGCAAAATAGGGCTGAATCATCGCTTGTTGTGGATGTCAAAGAGAAGCAATACAATGATCCATTGTTGGTGAAATTGAAAGAGGGGATTCATAAACATAAGACCATGGCCTTTTCTCTCAGGATGGGTGATGGTATACTAAGGTACCAAGAACGTCTATGCGTTCCAATGTAGATGGTCTCCGGGAAAGAATCATGACCGAGGATCACACTTCTAGGTATTCCGTACACCCGGGCTGCACGAAAATGTATCATGATCTTAAGGAAGTTTATTGGTGGAATGATATGAAGAGAAATGTAGCGGACTTTGTGGCGATATGTCCAAATTGTCAACAAGTGAAGGCCGAACACCAACGGCCAGGTAGGTTGGCACAGAACATAGAAATTCCAATATGGAAGTAGGAAATGATTAATATCGACTTTGTGGTAGGATTATCGCGCACTCCGTGCAAGTTTGACTCAATTTGGGTGATTGTGGATCGACTCACGAAATCAACACACTTTTTGCCGGTTAAGTCTACCGACATATCAAAATAATATGCCCAGTTGTTTATCAAAGAAATAGTCAGGTTGCATGGCACTCCAGTTTCCATCATTTCTGATCGGGGAGCACAATTCACGGCTAATGTTTGGAAGAAAGTTTAGCAAGGTTTGGGTACTCAGGTAAATCTTAGTACAACCTTTCACCCGCAAACTGACGGGCAGGCAGAGCGGACTATTCAGACGCTTAGGATATGTTGCGCGCTTGTGTTCTAGACTTCAAAGGTAGCTGGGATGATTATTTACCACTCATAAAATTTGCCTACAACAATAGTTATCATGTTAGCATTCAGATGGCACCGTTTGAGGCTTTATATGGTAGGAGATGTAGATCTCCCATTGGGTGGTGCGAAACTGGGGAAGCAGAGTTGATAGGGCCAGACCTCGTGCATCAGGCTATGAAAAAAGTTAAAATCATTAAGGAGCGGTTGAAGACTGCTCAAAGTTGTAAGAAATCCTATTTGGATGTTCATCGTAGGGATTTGTAGTTCAAATAAGATGATTGGGTATTCTTGAAAGGTTCCCCCATAAAGGGTGTAATGCGATTTGGTAAGAAAGGAAAATTGAGTCTGAGGTATGTCGGACCGTACAAAATCATTCAGAGGAGCGGTGAGGTGGCGTATAAGCTTGATCTACCACCTAAAATGTCATTAGTGCAATCAATGTTTCATGTGTCTATGTTGAAGAACGTAGTTGGAGACCCGACGATCATTGTTCCAGTTGAGACTATTGAGGTTAATGAGGAATTGACTTATGAAGAGATTCCAGTTTCTATTATTGATCGGCAACTCCGAAAGTTGAGAAACAAAGAAATTGCATCCGTGAAAGTGCTATGGCGAAACCAACAGGTTGAAGAGGCTACTTGGGAGGCCGAGGAAGGAATGAAGAAAAAGTATCCTTATTTGTTTGAATAACCATGTATTGATGAGTTGTACTTTATGAAAATGCTAAAAGTTACTTTTTTTATGAATTATGTGTCATTTGTACCGTTGATGATAAGGGTGCTCTTTTCCTGGTAATATGTCTCTTATGAGGCCATGGTTGGTGTTGTTATTGTATTATATTGCATCATCGGTTATGTATATGCTATTAGGATGTATTTTTGGGGTTCTCTGGCAGGTGGATAGGCCCAGTTACAAGGGAGACTCTAGCGAAATTTTTGGAAATTTAGGGAGTTAGCAAAATTTAAAACTACCGGTGAGGGTGAATTAACAGTTGGGCCACAGTTGATGCTAATGACATATTTTTACCCTCATTCGAGGACGAATGATCCTAAGCGGGGGAGAATGTAACACCTCAAAATATTTCGAAGCACATAAGTGTAAAGCCCCGTAAAATTTTGTAAAAAAGAAAATAATATTTTGTGGTGCCGAATTAGTTTTATGTGTTGGCTCGAACGTTTTGGGTTGAATAATGCACTGAGGGTTAAAGGAATTTTTTTGGCAGAAAAATGCATTTCTGCGGTCGNAAATGCATTTCTGCAGTCGATTATGCGACCACAGAATCACTCTGCGGACCGCATAATGGCCGCAGAAGTGAGGCAGGAGAGGGTCAGTTTGGATGCCATTCTGCGGTCGATTATGCGAGCGCAGAACAACTATATGGGCCGCATAGCGACCGCAGACCCAGACAGATTTTTGGCCAGTTCTGGATACCAATTATGTGGTCGATATGCGGTCCGCATATCTATTATGCGATCACATAACCTGTTCCGGAGCTTCATTTTTGGGTTTTTAAAACCCGACCCTACTTCGTTAAATACACGCTTTGGGCCATGTTTGAGCTAAAATCTGATGTTTTAGAGATAAGGGAGAGTGTTTTAGAGAGAGAGAAAACCCTAGGCTAATTATTCATCAACTTTTGCTCAAAGCTTCGAAGATTAATAAGGAAAACCCACAAAGTCTTCATCCTAAAGATAAGATTCTACACCCTAACCCCTAATTTCAAAATTATCTAAAAATGGGTAATTAGCAAGATAATTTTTGGGCATGAAGGTTGTTTATTTTACATGCATGTGATATCAGGGGGTATCGGAAGATTGTTGAACTAAGCATGGTAAAGAATGAGTTGTGGGATGAAGGAATCCTCCATAAAAGGACCTTGAAACCTTAATGCACACTTACTATTTGATAAAATGCTCAAATGAGCTAGAACTATGATCATCTTCCTAATTTTGGTTCAATTTGTTATATTTCTACAATAGATTGAAGTATCTATGAATTCCGGAATATTTTAGAGTTTAAGGAAGCTATATTGAGGTATGTTGGCTAAACCCTTCTCTTAAAATTGAATCCCACGACATTCATGTAATTTATGTAAGTCTCGAGTGGTTCATTATAAAATTGGATATTCCGAGTAAGATTGGGTTGAAAGATATATGTTCCATAAATATCCCAAATGCTTTATTTATGTTATGTTATCAATTGAGGATGTGTTAAAAATATGGGTTGTGCATTAAAAATGTTCGACTTCAAGTCAAATTCAAACGAAGGCTATTATGCTAAATTTTGTGAAGAATCTTTATGTGCCTTAGAATCTTAATTGCTCACAGGTATACTATACACCTTGATTTGAATTGTTATTGTTGGTAATGATGATGTTGATGTTGGAAAGTGAAAAGGTGAGAATGAAATACTAAATACGGCCAACGTGCCAATAATGCTTTATAATTATGGCCATTAGTGCCAATGAAATGAAAAGATGTGAAAGAAGTATGAAATGCGATAGTTGGTATAAAAAGGTTGATGTCTCGAATAAGACAGCCTAGCCGATCAGGTCGTGATCGGACACCATGCCGCACACATGGTGGTGATTATGCTGAAAATTGTAATTGAAATGGTAATTGTGGTCGATGTCCCTAATGGATAGCCTAGACGATCAGATCGTGATCGGATTCCGTGTTAAAGACGATGGTATTGATATTTAGAGAAATTATGGTTGATTTCTCTTATGAGATAGCCTAGCCAATCGGGTCATGATCGGACTCTGTACTGAGAGTACGGTGGTATTGGTATTGTGCATAATTGTATTGTGAACAATGATATATCGTTACTAGAAATCTCCCAATGTGAGATATAGAAATTAATTTGAATACTGTCTTGAACCTAAATTGAGGTTTGATGTTGATTAAGGCTTCTATTGATATTATGATATTCTTGTTTGTATTATTTATCATTCTATTGAGAGGGTGTTCTGTCATTCATACTAGTACTATTCTATATGTACTAATGCCCTCTTTGTCAGGGGCGCTGCATCTTCAATGGATGCAGGTGGTTCCACAGCAGGAGACACTGATCAGTGATAGCGACGCACTCTCTTCCTAGCAGACTTGGTGAGCCCCACTTCATTTCGGGGTCATGTATCTTTTGTTCCTCGTGTATTGTGTTTGAGATATATCTAGGGCCTTGTTGCCGGCATTATCATAGTAATCTTTTGTATCTATTAAAGGCTCCATAGACATGGTGTGGGTTATGTATTGGTGCTGGGAAAGTCAAACAATGTTATGTTGTGGTTGTATTACATGTCCATTTAAGACTTTAAAAATGATGAAACTATTCGTAATGAATTGGTATTGTAGACATGAACACCTTTTTGTTTAATTATTGAAAATATGTATTATCTCCAATCATGGATGAGTTTGGGTAGAAGGAAATCTAACAGGCTTGCTCGGCCGGGTTCACTCGGTTGAGCGCCGGTCGCGCTCCCCTGTTCTGGGACGTGACAAACTTGTGGTCTTTTCGGGTGGCATTATTCAATTTTCTATAATCAATGCAAATTCTCCACCCAGTGACAGTTCTTGTGGGAATCAGGTCATTATTTTCATTAACCACTACAATCATCCCCCTTTCTTAGGCACACACTGGACGTGGCTCACCCATTTGCTATCAGAGATTTGAAATACAATAAATGTATCAAGCCACTTAATCACTTCTTTTCTTATCACCTCTTTCATGATTGGATTTAGGCGGCATTGTTGCTCTACACTTGGCTTGTGCTCGTCCTCCATGAGGATTTTATGCATGCAGAAAGCTGGACTAATGCCTCTAATGTCAGACATTATCCTCCCAATAGCTCGCTTGTGCTCATGCAACACTCTTAACAACTTTTTTTCCTGCGATTTAGACAAGTCAGAAGAAATAATAATAGGTAAAGTGTCAGAACCACCCAAATAAGCATATTGTAGGTGAGGGGCAAGGGTTTAAGTTTCCATTTTGGAGCTTCTTTAATCGACGGCTTTGGAGGAGGCCCACTCGGCCTATTTAGGTGCTCAAAGGGGTTTAATCCCTGCATGTGAGCACATGATGCATCTAGGATATGCATCATCTCCTCAACCTCATCGTCAATCTCCAAGATATCGAACAACATGAGTGCTTTCTCTAGAGAATCATCTAGATATACACTCGTGTCAATAAACTGCTCATCCATCTCCATAACAGATATCATAGAGAGCTCCTCATAATGTCGGGGGAGTTGAATCGCCTTGTAGACATTAAAGACTGCTTCCTCGTTGTCCACCCTCATAATCATTTTCCCTCTCTCACTTTAATAATCGCATCACCTGTAGCCAAGAGAGGTCATCCCAGTATGATTGGAACTTATTCATCAACCTCATAATCTAGGATAATGAAGTCCGTTGGGAAGATAAATTTCCCAATTTGCAGCAACACATCTTCAATCACTCCTTCAGGGTAGGCTTTGGATCTATCCGCTAGTTACAACATCACAGTGGTTGGTCTTGGAGCTTCCAGACCCAATTGTTGAACAAGGGCAAGGGCATCAGATTTATGCTCACCCCCAAATCACATAGAGCATGACCCACATCGATATTACCAATTCACACAGGGATGGTAAAGCTGCCAGGATCCTTAAGCTTTTGAGGAAGCTTGTTTTGGACCCTTGAAGTGCACTCCTCAGTAAGTGCGACTGTCTTGAATTCAGTCAATCTCCTCTTGTGAGCCACTATGTCTTTTATGTACTTAGCATACTTTAGAATTTCGCGAAGTACATTTACCAATGGAATATTCAATTGAACCTGGCTCAACATAGAAAGCAATTTGTTGAACATGCGATCATCATTCTTCTTCTGCAATCTTTGGGGAAAGGTGGTGGTGGTCTTACAACATTCACTGGCTCTGAACTTACACCATCTTTCTTTGACTCATGTGTTGCTTTAGGAATCAATTCCTCTTCAGGTATATGCTTGTCCTTTCTCTTATTTGGCACTTCCTCTAGTTCCCTCCCGTTTCAGAGTGTAACTGCATTAACTTGAGGGTTCTTATCTGTATCACTGGGAAAAGAGCATGCAGGCCTAGTATTTTGATTCGACGCTAACTGCCCTATTTGCCTCTCAAGATTTCTGAAGTCGGTCCTGAGTTGCTGATTGTCAAGCAACAACTTCTTCAACAAGTCATTCGTACTCTCTTCTATTTGCTGGGGTGGCTTTTGAGGTTGATTAAAATTTCCTTGGGGCCTATAATGATTCTGAGTCGGCTGATTTCCACCCAGTAGAAATTAAGGTGATTCTTCCAATTTGGATTCTAAGTGTTCCCATATTGTGCATGCTGGTTCATCGGACCTCTGCTCTGTTACCCCACATAATAGATAGATTCAGGATTCGTGGGGCACGTGTCACTCGTGTGACTGTCACCACATAATTCGCAGCAAGTAGACATCTGTTTTACATGTTGCATCTGTTGTGTTTGGTGCATTGTTATTCTATTCATATAATTTGCCAATTTTGCTATATCTGCTCTCATGGCTGAGAAGTCATCAAGCTCAATTATACCGGCTTGTTTCTGTTTAATTGCTCTGCTTTATTCCCCATCTCATTGCCAATTATGATCATTAACAATGAAGTTGTTTAGAATGAGCTGGATTTCACTATACGGCCTCGCCATGCAACTACCCTCATAAGCTGAGTCAAGATTCATCTTTGATGACTCATCTAACCCATCAATGAAAGTATGACCCAACACCTCGTCAGTATGACAGTGATGCAGGAAGTCTCTGAGTAGCTTGTTGTATCTTTCCCAAGCTTGACGAAGAGTCTCGCCATCCCGTTGTTCGAACCTAAGAATCCGGCTCCTCAGCGACTTTGTCTTCTTAGTGGGGAAAAACTTGATTAAGTATTTCCTTGCTAGATCATCTCAAGTGTGGATTGAGTTCGCGGGCTCCTTTTGCAACCATTCCTTAGCTTCCCCCAGCAGTGAAAAGGGAAACAGTGTCAGCCTGACATAGTCCTTGGAAACGTTCGGATAACTGTAAGTGTTCATAATTTCCAGGAAGTTCTGAATATGCCTCTGCGGGTCTTCATGAGATAAACCCATATATTGCCCCATGGACTGAATCAACTGTACCATGTACTGTTTGAGTTCAAAGTGACCCGTGATATCAGGCTTCACAATAGCTTGAGTCATATTAGCAAGATTAGGCCTTGCAGCTTCTATCACCGGACGCTCTTCATTACCTGCCATCTCTATTGGCTGCGGTTGAACTACGATGTCCAACTCTCTTTCTATTCTAGTTCTAGCTTCGACTTCCCTCCTCATTCTGTGAAGTGTTCGTTCAATTATAGGATCAAGAGGAAGGAGATTGTTTGCGCTTCTACTCCTCCACATTCAAGAGAAGAGACTGCATTAACACAAATAAGGCAAACTAAAAATTAAAACTTGAACAAATAACTAATAAAATCTTAACTCAGTGAAGTAGCTAATTTCTATGTCCCCGGCAACGGCGCCAAAAACTTGTTGCGACCAAACACACTCACAAAAGTATACGTGATCGTCAAGTAATAGAGTAGTGAGTAGAGTGTCGTTCCCACGAAGAATTATGATTAACTTTTAACTGATTCAAACTCAAACAACTTATCGATTCAAGAGATTCTCACAAAATATGTAATTGACTAATTTACTACCTAAAAACTATCAAGCAATGAAATAACTAGAAATCAACCACAACACTTAAGCAATTTTGGATAAAAATTAGTAGGAAAGGATATTCCAGGGTCATAGGCTAGCTAACAATCATGTTGTGTTCTTGGCTTAAAATGACTAATTGATTTATCTGGATTGTTGATTGACAGGGTTAATATTACTCATAAGAATTTGTCGAGTTCTTACTCGCCTATTCAAGCTAACTTAGTGCCTATATGTCTATGGAATTAAGATTAGCAAGAATGCAATTACACTTTCTGTATTTCAACCAAGCAAGACAATTAGGCATATGTCTATCCTAAGTGCAAATCCGTTCCCCGATGCCCATGTTCAAGGACTTGCTCTATTTAATTCTATATGTAATCTAGAATTCCCACTTTCGAGTTCAACTCTAGATTCGTAGATAGTATTTCACTGTTTGCTACTCAACAAAATAATTAAAAATAGAATTAAATAAATAACCCAATATGATATACTCAAACTCGTCAAATTAAACTTCAAACATCACATTCATGTAGCACCCATAACCCCAGAATATTGGGGTTCTTAGCCACTCATGTTCATACAATCATCAAAAATAATGTTTTCAAACATAAAATCAATGAATATTAGAATAAGAATGGAAGAATTGATCAAATCCGTGCTCCCGAGTGTTCTGTACTTTTATTTTCCTCTCAAAGTTCCGTTCTCTCAAAATCGTATTTTTGGTGTATTTATACCGCGTAGAAACAAACCCGGATGAAGATACCCTTTCCAAGCCGAAGTAGGAAACTACTATGCGACTTTTGTACACCCGCGCCGCGCTTGTGGGGATTATCAACGGGCATGTATTTTTCCTGTCAGGCACGTTTTACACTGCCGCATCGCGCTCTGCGACGCCCCATGCGGTGCGGCAGTGTTATTTTCTCAGAGTAAAATTGTTTCATCCTCTTTTGACATCCAGACTTGGTACACGACCTCCGAACACGATCTCGACTTAATTTATTGGGCTTTTGCTCCGACTTCAAAGCTCCAAATTGATCGATTCAGCTCCAAATTAACCTTTTAGATCGGAATCACTTCCTGTCAGGCATAAAACACGTACTAAATGTAATTATTATCATTTAAGCCCAAACACACGTAAAATACAGTAATTAGAGTGTACTACTACTGTTAAAATACGAGTTTCTAGCCTACCATGAAGTGTCAAGATTGAAACAAAGTCTACTGCTATTTTCTACATCTCCAAATACCGTATCATTCAATCTTAGCCACTGGAGAACCACCCATTACCTCCCCAAGCCCCCAATAACTCTCACAGTAGTATTACTCTTGCATCAGAAAAACACCACTGTCAAATCCCATTTTTTGTCCATTACAGATTCGCCCTAAAAGAACCCCGTCACTACCTTCAAACACTCCATATAGCACGAACCACAACAGAAACTTTCACAACAGGAAACTCGTTCTCAAGCCATAATATTACTATAAACCTGCTTGGGGAATGATGAGTTGTTGGGTGGGTCTAGTTTGGTAAAAAAAAAAGCCGTGTCTGATGGTGGGTCTAGTTTGGAGAAGAAATGGGAAAAATAGTGAAAAAAGTAATGATAACATTTTTCATAGCAAAATGACGTGGAAAATCAAAAATAGCGTGTGAGATGTGCGGCTCCATTTAAAACTGGGGATGGTCTTTTTTGGTGATTGTAATTCCGTTAAGTTTAAGAGGGTGTTTGGATTGACTTAAAAGCTGATCAAATCAGTTTAAAGACATTTTTTTAGCTTGATTTGGTGTTTGGCAAACATCAAAAGTGCTTAACGTTTTAGTCAAAATAAGTCAAAAGTAATAAGTTGGATAATCCCAACTTATTTCTTTTTAGTTAACAATTGTTTTTGTTTGACCAAATAATTTACTTTTTTGTCCCTTATACTTTATATATATATATATATATATATATATATATATATATATATATATATATATATATATATATATATATCTGTTGCTTTCTTATTTCCTCTTCCTTTAATCCATGTCTGCCGTCTCTATCTTTCTTCTTTATATTTCATCATTACGATTTCTTATGATATTGCTTATGATTTCTTGTGCCTTATGAAGACGTTCATAATGTCTCCCCGTTAAACCTAGATCATGTTGTCAAATTTCTATCATGTAAATTTGTTTACCCGAAAAATAGATAAAGTTGAATTTATACGAAGTACTAAGGGTATGTGGTATAAATTGACACAAATCGTAAGAATAAATAGAAATATCGAATATTGACTATAAAGAATGAAAAATAAGCAGAACTGGAAAAAGGATGATTTATGGATTAAGCAAGATGAATCAATCTATGAAACTAAAAAAGACAACTCTTCAATATAGGAGTGTATGATATCTCAATTACCATGTATGCCAAAAAACTCTCCTTTTACAGGAATATAGCCATCCCTTTTATAGTGGGGGAACCCAACTTTAGATATAATTAAAAATACATAGTGGCAAACCCATGATAAATCAGTTTTTCCCCAATTCTCGCCGAGATTCTCTCCCTTAGTGCGGCTGCAATGACTCTTGTCTATGAGCTCGATCCTGATCAGACTCGGTATAGGTCGATATTGGTCGATTTTCAGCTTTAGAGCTCGATGCGGGTTTGAGGTCGATGCTGACTCGGGGTCCGAAAATGCCTTAGGCTCGGTATTGGTTGGCCTATGGCCCTTAAGCTCGATTCAATCATATCTTATCATAGTTCGATTCGGACCCGAGCTCGATAATGACTTCGAGCTTGGTGTTTAACCTGTACCTAAAATCTGAAGCTCGTTTGTGCCATCTTCGGATCCATCTCTATTTTATGAAGACTTTTTTCGGTCCATTATGATTCCATCTCGATCAGACGTACGAAGGTCGAAATCCGTTTCGACCGTATACAGATAGTCCCCCCGTTTCTCGAGAAAGATATGGCGAGAAACGATATGATTTTCCAAAGGCTCGATCAGATATAAGCTGACGTTTACATCGGGCTCGATCATGATGCACGTGATAGTTGTCCCGTTGGTTTAGTTTTTCAAAGCATTTAATGCGTGTCAGACGGTATTTAATCGCCATTGCTCAATCTATAAATAGCCCATCCTTTTACCATTTATCACTTTTACATCTCCAAATTTTCCAAGTTCTTCTTCTAAGTTCATCTATAAATCTGTGATCTTTTACTGCAAAGTCTCTTTTAAAAAACACCAAATCTTTGTTACCTCCTTCTATTTTCGATCTTTAAACCAAAAATGGCAAAAACATCAAAAACCATTCCTAAGAAAGAGAAAGCTTCTTCTTCGCAGCCCGCTGCCGACAAAACACCGCTGGAGCAACAGCCTGAAGAGTGCGTTCCTGGGGCGTGTGTTCTTACCTCCGATTTTAAGGTCGACAAAGGCTCGTCGGCTCCCGGCCGATGTGAGCCAGTATCGAGATATATGTGTTCGATAACCGAGGGGCACCTTGAATAGCTAAAGAAAGATTGCAATTGGGAGAACAAAGAAATAGTAATCCCGTCTCCTGAAGAAGACATCACCACTTACATGAAAGGGTTTTTAAGTGTGTATACTTACCCTTTCATGTTAAGTCCTCTCGACCTTGTTATTATAGATTTCTGCCGTCAATACCAAATAACCCTAGGTCAGATCCATCCTTATTTTTGACGGATCGCTATTTTGATCCGTTACTTTGTAAACAAAATCGAGGGGATGCCTTTCACCCTCGACCATCTCATTCGATTATACTGCCCTTGCCTCTTTCGAGGTGGGTTAATAAAACTCCAGTGCCGGGCTACCAAGGTCATGTTCTCGAGTATAGAAGAGGACAGGGATCGAGGCTGGATGGGCAGATTCGTTCGAGTGAAGATTTCAAACCTGATTCCGATTGAAAAGATGCCATTTTTCGAGGAGTGAAACATGAAGCGTAAGTGTAATTCTGCTGTTATCCCCTACTATTTTGCCCCTTTATTTCTTTCTCACCGATATCCCCTTTCTGTGATGCAGCGGTTCCTTGGATGCCTGGTGCAGTTCCTGACCTTAAGAACTGGGTACGGGATCTAGCTTCGACCTCCACATATGATGAGCGCTCATGGCGTGATTTGTCAAAGGGTCAATGGGAGGCCAAAAATCATGGTAAGCCTCTTTCTTGTATCTTTTGTAGTTCGAACGAGATGCTTTCCATATACTTAAATCAATTTTCTTGTATGTAGGTGTGGGAAAAGATGCAATTTTGAGGCCCCCGCCCAGCGAGGAAGAGGCTTCGATTCCAAAACCGGTAAAGGATAATAAGAGAAAAAGGGCCTCTGCTTTCAAAGATCCAAAACCAAAGACGAGGATGGCTCGAAAGCCGAGGAAGAATACCATCCCTTTAACCATAGAGTCAGTTCCGCGTCTAAGGGATGAAGACGAGGAAGAAGATGAAAACGGCGGGTCCGTGCTGGTGGCCCGAATGAAGAAAAACATCGATGCCCCAAAGGAAGCTGCGTCGATGGTGATTTATAAAGCAGCTTCCTTTGGGGCATCGATGTTTTTCAGAGGAGATATCGGAGGAGATTTATAAAGCAGCTTCCTCATCGAGATATCGGAGGAAGGTTCAGGCAGAGTCCCCGAATCATTAGAGATCGAGGATGCTTCCCACCGAAGTCAACAAATGGTGGGCACATCAGAAGGGGCCGGTCCCGAACCTCTCCGAATTGAGGAGAGTACCCCAAGCGGGTCGCTTGGGGAAATAGTAATCGGAGACTCTCCCATTCTTCCTGCCTTTTCTGAAGGGGCGATTCGGGAAGCCCAAGATTTGGGGGTCCTCGAAATAAACCGATCTCATGAATGGGAGGACCCCTTCTGTGATTTATTTACTGGCGTCGAGGATGTTGCTGGCCTTAGTGATGTGTCGGGCCTTTTCTGTGAAGTGCAACAAGCTCTAAATCGGGTAAGCTCTAACTCTCTTCGTTGATACCACTTTCATGTTTGCTATTCTTTTCTAACTTCTTTTTTTCTTTCTTTGTAGGCTACGACGGTTCATCGAGAAATGTGTTCTCGATCTCGAGCTGAGCTGCGTCGGTATGAGTCCGATCTCCGACGGGTCACGGAAGAGTGGAACGCCCTTAGACTCCTTTCCGGACAAAGGGAAAAAGAAATCAAGGACCTCCGAGCCGAATTGGCAAAGGCTCAATAAGACCAGACCGACATGACCGAGTAGGTAATGGTAATCTTAAAAACCCATGGGCTCGATTCTGGAACGGTGGCTAATATTTCAATCTCACAACTGCAGGAGAAGCTTGAGGTTATTGGGAAGCTCCTTGAGGAGGTCGATGTGATAAGGGCAGAGACCTTGGAATGGAAAGATGGCATGGACCGCTTTGCCACTGAAAACGAAACTGCTCGAGCCCAATTATCATCGGCCGAAAACCAACTTCAAAGCATGAAGGAGAAAAGCTTGGTTCAAGCAAGAATAATAGAGGATCTCTAGGCTCGGTTGGCCTCCGAACTTGCCAAGTCCAAATCCGATGCCGAAAAGGCAAAGGCCGATGTGGATGCATTCATGGCCGTCTATTGGGCCGATGCTGAAGCTGCTCAGGTATAAGAAAGAAAGGCAACCGAGACCGCCAACACTCGAGCACATTGGGTTGTTGAACTTTCTAAGTGCCGATATCGGAGGGAGACCCTCGAGGAGATCCATGCTCGAGGTTTCGATCTCACCGAGGAGATAAAAAGGGCTAAAGAGCTCAAAGCCGATGCTGAATCCTTAGATTCCGATAATGACGATGGTGATGATGATGGGAGCGAGGGTGAGTCTGAGAGCGGGGAGGAGCCCGATGGAGAAGAGACCGCTCCTGGAGATAACCAGGAGAATTAGAATTTTTTCTATTTTCTGTGTAGGGTCCTGTTCGAACGTTGTAAACATTTTTGTATATATAAAGATCTTTTCCTGATTTGTCTCTGTCTTATTTTCTGCCTTGTGAAGGCCTCGTTTCATCAATGCCTTATGAAAGTTTTCATAAGTTCGAGGCTTTAGGAAATTTGATCGAATTCAGACTTGTGGTCTTTATAACCGAGTGAGTTGATTGCTCTAACTCGAAGTAATATAGCCGGTAGGCTGAATGGTCGAGTGAGTTGATTTCTTGAACTTGAAGTAATGTAGCCCTTAGGCTTAATGGTCTAGTGAGTTCTTGCTTGAACTCGAAGTGATGTAGCCCTTAGGCTTAATGATCGAGTGAATGCTTGCTTGAACTCGAAGTGATGTAGCCCATCGGCTTATTAATCGAGTAAGTGATTCGAACTCAAAGTAATGTAGCCCGTAGGCTTAGTAGTCGAGTGAGTGTTTGCTTTGACTCGAAGTGATGTAGCCCGTAGGCTTATTAGTCGAGTGAGTGATTCAAACTCGAAGTAATGTAGCCCGTAGGCTTAATAGTCAAGTGACTGATTCGAACTCGAAGTAATGTAGCCCGTGGGCTTAATGGCCGAGTGACTGCTTGCTCAAACTCGAAGTGATGTAGCTCGTACGCTTATTAGTCGAGTGAGTGATTTGAACTCGAAGTAAGGTAGCCCGTAGGCTTAATGGTCGAGTGAGTGATTGCTCGAACTCGAAATAAGAGTAGCCCGTAGGCTTAGTAGTCGAGTGAGTGCTTTCTCGAACTCGAAGTGATGTAGCCCGTAGGCTTAATAGTCGAGTGAGTGCTTGCTCAAACTCGAAGTAATGTAGCCCGTAGGCTTAGTAGTCGAGTGAGTGATCGCTCGAACTCGAAATAAGTGTAGCACGTAGGCTTAGTAGTCGAGTGAATGCTTGCTCGAACTCGAATTAAGGTAGCTCGTAGGCTTAGTGGTCGAGTGAGTGCTTGCTAGAACTCGAAGTGATGTATCCCGTAGGCTTAATGGTCGAGTGAGTGCTTGCTCGAATTCGAAGTAATGTAGACCGTAGGCTTAGTAGTCGAGTGAGTGATTGCTCGAACTCGAAATAAGAGTAGCCCGTAGGCTTAGTAGTCGAGTGAGTGCTTGCTCTAACTCGAAGTAAGAGTAGCCCGTAGGCTTAGTAGTTGAGTGTGTAATTCGAACTCGAAGTAAGGTATCCCGTAGGCTTAATGGTCGGGTGAGTGATTGCTCGAACTCGAAATAAGAGTAGCCCATAGGCTCAGTAGTCGAGTGAGTACTTGCTCGAACTCATTGTGATGTAGCCCGTAGACTTAATGGTCGAGTGAGTACTTGCTCGTACTTGAAGTAATGAAGCCCGTAGGCTTAGTAGTTGAGTGAGTGATTGCTCGAACTCGAAATAAGGGTAGCCCGTAGTATTAGTAGTCGAGTGAGTGCTTGCTCGAACCCGAAGTGATGTATCCCGTAGGCTTAATGGTCGAGTGAGTACTTGCTCAAACTCAAAGTAATGTAGCCCGTAGGCTTAGTAGTCTAGTGAGTGATTGCTCGAACTCGAAATAAGAGTAGCTCGTAGGCTTAGTAGTCGAGTGAGTGCTTGTTCGAACTCGAAGTAAGAGTAGCCCGCAGGCTTAGTAGTCGAGTGAGTGCTTGTTCGAACTCGAAGTAAGAGTAGCCCGCAGGCTTAGTAGTCGAGTGAGTGCTTGTTCGAACTCGAAGTGATGTAGACCGTAGGCTTAATGGTCGAGTGAGTGCTTGCTCGAACTCGAAGTAAGGTAGCCCGTATGCTTAGTAGTAGAGTGAGTGATTGCTCGAACTCGAAATAAGAGTAGCCCTTGGGCTTCGTAGATAGTCCCCGAGTGAGAATGGTTGCTCGAACTCGAGTTGGTGTAGCCCTTGGGCTTTATAGTCGAGTGTGTGTTGCTCAAACGCATTGATATTTTGGTTGGCAGTCCCCGATTTATGGGTTAATGGTCGGCCTTTAAGCTTGTTTGCGTAATAGATCTCGAAATAGAGGATTTTTTCTTGGATATAAGATATCGGTAAAGAAGAAATATTTCTTTGTAAGTCATTATACATGTGTTCATGTTTTGAGTCAGGGCTCGGGCCAACTACATGGGCATAGCTCGTTTGACCATTTGGCCCTTACAATGTTTCCTGTCGAGACCCTATTATCATGAAATAACAAATTAACTTCCTTTGCACCGTACTTGATAATCATCTTTGATATGTTTAATGACAATGGTATGCCCCCCAGTATTCGAGGTTGATTGTAAGGAGGCCTTGAATATTGTTGAATTGTTCCAAGTTAGCACGATCAATGGTTGCCTCATTAAAAACCTTGCCAAAAAAGTCATTTGGGACAAAACCGGTCCAAGGGAAAAAAAGTGTACCGCGTGCTTTCAGACCTAAGGCTTCGTGTTGAATAATCCATCTTTGTTCCTGATCGAATTCATTAATCCTTGTCTTTGGTCGAACACCTGCAAGGGTTAGTTTCGAAATATAATTGAACAGGGGGGTTGTACCTTGGCAGTACTATCCTTTTAGCTGTTTATCACACCGAGCTTGTAGGATTTCCATTATATAACTGGTATCGGTCTTTGATCTACCTCTGTTCTCGGTTGGCATCCCTTTTACTAACGGACCCAGAACCCAACTGGTCGTCTTCGACTCTTATTTTTTATTGATATCGATTATGCACATCGGCCCAAGTAATAGCTGGGTATTTGATCAGTTTATGCTTCAGCCGCCATGAAGCCATCGAGCTTTGTTCGTTTAGACCTTGAGTGAAAGCTTGAACAACCCAATCGTCTGTGATTGGNGGGGTTTCATACCTTAGCAGTGGTATCATTTTAGCCGTTCATCACACTGAGCTTGTAGGATTTCCTTTATACGGCCGGTATCCGTCTTTGATCGCCCTTTGTTCTCGGTCGGCAGCCCTTTTAATAACGAACCCAGAGCCCAACTGGTTATCTTAGACTCTTATTTTCGATTGATATCGATTATGCGCACCGGCCCAGGTAATAGCTGGGTACTCGATCAGGTTATGCTTCAGCCGCCGTGAAGCCATCGAGCTTTGTTCGTTTAGACCTTGAGTGAAAGATTGAACAGCCCAATCGTCTGTGACTGGTGGTATATCCATTCGTTCCATTTGGAAACGAGATACGAATTCTCTTAGTATCTCGTTATCCATTTGTCTTACCATGAATAGGTCCGACTTCCTGGTATCGACCTTTATGGCCCCAGCATGTGCTTTTACGAAAGAATCTGCAAGCAAAGCAAAAGAATCGATAGAGTTAGATGTAAATTATGATACCATATCATTGCTCCCTTTGTCAAGGTTTCACCGAATGTTTTTAATAATACAGATTCGATCTCATCGTCCTCTAGATCGTTCCCTTTGATGGCACATGTATAAGAGGTGACATGTTCGTTGGGATTAGTCATTCCATTATATTTAGGAATCTCGGGCATGCGGAACTTCTTTGGAATCGGTTTAGGAGCCGCGCTTGGGGGGAAAGGCTTTTGTGTTAATTTTTTGGAATCTAAGTCCTTCAGTATCGGTGGTGCCCCCGGGATCTAATCAACCCTGGAGTTATATGTTTCCACCTTTTTGTCGTTTGCCTCGATCCTCCTTTCTCCTGATTCTATTCGTTTGGTCAGTTCTTCGAACATTTTCGCAATTTCAGGGTTAGTCCCCGACTCTTGCTCATTTGACCTTACTATAGCTGGTTCCGTTCTGTGGATAACTTCTCGGGGTGGACTGGCCTCCGGCCTGCTCGATACCTGGGTTTGATTCTACAACTGAGCTATCGCTATTTGTTAAGCTTGCAACATTTCGAAAATCATAGGCAAGCTGATTCTGTTTTCCTCAACGCTAACGGTTTCTCGAACTACAGATCGAGTACCATCATGAAAGCTATTTTCAGGTTCAGAACGTTGGTTTGTCTCAATGGCCATATGCGAATTAACGTCTAATGGTACTTTGACTTGAGCTCCAACGGTGTCGATAAGCGGCCCTTCAGCCCTGGGTGTCGAGTTGTTGTTCTCACCTTGAAGACCTGCTTTGTTGTCGATAAGTAAGGCCATTTAATTGAGAACTCATCATTGCTAATCCGAAATCAAGGATACTTCCGAAAACAAGCGTAAAATGGTGTGTTTTTGTAGATTCGTATCAAATAACCACTATTATTCTTAACCCCACGGTGGGCGCCAAACTGTTTATCCGAAAAATGGATAGAGTTGAATTTGTACGAAGTTTTAAGGGTATATGGTATAAATTGACACAAATCGTAAGAATAAATAAAAATATCGAATATTGACTGTAAAGAATGAAAAACAATCAGAATTGGAAAGAGAATGATTTATGGATTAAGCAAGATGAATAAATCTATGAAGCTAAAAAAGACAACTCTTCAATATCGGAGTGTATGATATCTCAATTACCATGTATGCCAAGAAACTCTCCTTTTACAGGAATATAGCCATCACTTTTATAGTGGGGGAACCCTACTTTAGATATAATTAAAAATATATAGTGGGAAACCCATGATAAATCAGCTTTTTTCCCTAATTTCCGCTGAGATTCTCTCCCTTAGTGCGGCTGCAACGGCTCTTGTCTATGAGCTCGATCCTGATCGGACTCGGTATCGGTCGATATTGGCCGGTTTTCAGCTTTAGAGCTCGATGCGGGTTTGAGGTCAATGTTGATTCGGGGTCCGAAAATGCCTTGGGCTCGGTATTGGTTGGCCTCTGGCCCTTAAGCTCGATTCAATCACATCTCATCATAGTTCGATTCGGACTCGAGCTCGATAATGACTTCGAGCTCGGTGTTTAACCTGTACGTGAAATCTGAAGCTTGTCTGTGCCATCTTCGGATCTATCTCGATTTTATGAAGACTTTCTTCAGTGTATTATGATCCCATCTCGATCAGATGTACGAAGGCCGAAATCAGTTTCGGCCGTATATAAAATTATTATTTAATTTCTTTGCATCGACTCGTCTATTATGATTTCTACGAAGGCACTCCACCGATTCATTTTCGTTTCCATCTTGGTTATGAAGGAGAGATGCTTTTTTGTAAGAAATCGGTATAATGCCATCTTACTTTTTATGATAACGTTTTACTTACAAAATTCAATCAAATTGTTAATTATTACTGTATGTTATTTTGATAAATAATTTATATTTATTGAATTGAGTAGACACATAAATTATTCATATTTATATGTTATTTTGTTTTGTGTTAACTGCTCGAATGGCATTTAAGTAATTTTAACAGAAAATGTGCTTATAAGCATTTTTTTACCAAACACATGTTTATTTTCAGTTTCATCACTTCTATCCAAATACGTAACTGCTTATTCTTAAAATTTCCACCACCAATTAAAAAGTAACTTTTAAGCACCAAGCTTAAAATCTACCTTTTCCTAGTTAATGGAAACGGGCTCTAAGTGTGCATCTGAAAATAGGCGGGAAGTACAGGGGTATTTTATGTATTTTCCCATTTTTCTAAGTACTTCCATTCCGTGAACCTATTTTCTTTTTGGTCCGTTCCAAAAAGAATGATCTCTTTCTAAATTTGGAAACAATTTAGCTTAAACTTCCAATTCTATCCTTAATGAGAAGCTTTTATAACCACACAAATACTTTGGACTCCCTTTTTGACTTGTTTAGGACTACAAATTCCAAAAGTCTTCATTTTTTCTTAAATGTTGTGCCCAGTCAAACAGGCACACATAAATTGAAATGGATGGAGTATAACTTTTTCTGTCTTACATGTTCATAGATCAATCATTGGTGATCTAACTTGAAAAGAATGTAAACTACACCACAAGCTGCAGACATGCTTTAACATGTAAGGTAATACTCCCATTCCTATCTTATTTATTTTTAAAACCATATTCTATCTTCCTTATTTTATCAATTATGTATATAAAAAAGGGATGTGGCATAAAAAGTTGCATTATAAAATATTATATGTAATTGTTTTCTCTGAAATTCATATGATGTTCTTTACAGTTTAACAAAAGCCAGTAAAACTCTATTGTATAAGTGAAGAGTTGCAAAATTGGATATAGATATTGTATACGGTTAAAATCGGGCCCATTCAATTTTACTACTTGACCGAGACCGGGAGGTTGCATCGAAGGATGGCCTCGTAACGGAACAGACTAAATCACGAGGATAAGGTACCAAGTTCAGAATCGAGGTACCTGTCGAGATCGAGGCTAGTAGCGATCGAAGTCAAATGAGATAAACATCGAGCAAGATCGAAGATAGCAGAATAACAGAAAGGCAAGATATCCGTGACTGGTCGAGGATCATGGCGTAAATCTCGGAACCGATCAAATCAGAAACGGTTAATTAGCTAATCATGAGATTTCCTTCTGTAATTAGAATTATACCATAGGTGGAATTCCTCTACTATTTAAAGGGGGTTCTAATCATTTGTAAGACACATTATTCACAGATATCAAAGCAATATAATTCTCTTTCTCGTTTATACTATTGTTCATCAGCTTGTTATATTTTGATTGTTCTTACATCAACCAGTTCGAGGGTATCCAAATTCGAGGGCTGAGTTCCATTCTAACACTGGTTTGCTTTACTTTATTGTTCATTTCTGTTATTAATCTTCATATTTATCAATTGATATTAAATGAAATCACGTGTCCTTAGAACCACATTATAAGTTTAATTGTTATCTAGTTTTCAGGGTAAACAGTTTGGCGCCCACAGTGGGGCCAAGGATAATAGTGATTGCTTAATACTGATTCCGATAACACACACTACTTTACACTTGTTCTCGTAAGAATCTTTATTTTCAGGATAAACATGTCAAACTCACAAGCAGCGCCTACACATGGTGACAACGGCCTCAGATTTCATGGGGAAAATGACAATATAGCCGCCACAGGGATGGAGGCACCTCAGGCTGACCTCTAGGGAGCACTAATTGCAAATCCCGTCGATGTCAGTTCACGCATCGCCCTAAATGCAAATTTGAGCATTGATTCCGAAGGTAGCGTACGCAGAGAAGTTTTATTAGGTGGTCGAGGTACGCAGGGCGGAGAAGATGGTGGAGTTAACCTTCAATTGATATTCGAAATGTTACAGGCTCAACAAGTCGCTATAGCATAACTACAAAATCAGCACCGACCATCGAGTAGGATAGAACCAGAAGTCGTCCACAGGACCGAGCTTGTGCCAGAAAGGTCGAACGCCAACGAATCGGGGACTGACCCCACTATTATGAAAATGATCGAGGAGCTCACTAAATGGATTGAATCGAGAGAAAAGAAAATTGAGGCAAATGACAAGAAATTAGAGACATACAAATCCTAGATTGATAAAATACCAGGGGCACCGCCGATTCTAAAGGGTATGGATTCAAAGAAATTCGTACAGAAGCCTTTCCCTCCAAGTGTGACTCCGAAACCCATTCCGAAGAAATTTTGAATGCTAGAAATTCCTAAGTACAATGGGACCACCGACCCTAATGAGCATGTCACTTTTTATACATGCGCAATAAAAGGGAATGACTTGGAAGATGGTGAGATTGAATCTGTTCTACAGAAGAAATTTGGAGAAACCTTGTCAAAAGGAGCAATGATATGGTACCATAATTTGCCGCATAATTCCATCGATTCCTTCGCCATGCTTGCAGACTCCTTCATAAAGTAACATGCCAGAGCAATAAAGGTTGCGACTAGGAAGTCGGACCTCATCAAGGTGAAACAAAAAGTGTCACGACCCAACTGGAGGGTCATGACTAGCACCCGGTCCATACTTGCCGAGCACCAACGTACATTTTATCTAACCTTTCTTATTATCTTTAAGGGCCGACAAGATCAATATAAATGGTAGACATGGATCATGAACATACAACAATGAAAGAAAATGTCATGAACATACATAACATGGGACGACAAGACTGTCAAGAAACTATATATAAGGTACGAGCTACCATGCTGCCATGAAATACTATACAACAAAAATTAGCCGACAAGGCATTCCAAACCATACATGAGTAGACACTTGTCTATGAGCCTCTAAAGGAACATAAGTGCTACAACATTGCCGGAACAGGGCCCTGACATACCTATAATGTCTATAACAAAAATGCATACCAAGACCACGGCAAGTCCGGAGAAGGGATCTCGCCAATAACCGCTGAACTGGACAGCCTACTGTGGTGGGGGAGCTGTGTCTACCCGTCTATCAGGACCTGCAGCACGACATGCAGCGTCCACAAATA
>AWOL01S0012311.1:224531-278793 GCA_000715115.1 Nicotiana otophora | reverse complement strand
ACTAAGAATGCAACATGAATGTTAGATGACCCGTGACCCTGGAATATTATATCCTATTGATTGTTATTCAAAACTATTTAAGTGTTGTGTTGAGTTCTTAGCAATTCATTATTTGATCGTCCTTAGGTAGTAATTTAGAAAATTATATATCTTGTTAGAAATATCTTGAATCAATAAGCTATTCGAGTTTGAATTAGTCAAAAGTTAATCATAAGTCTTCGTGGGAACGATACTTTATTCACTACTTTATTACTTGACGACCACGTATACTTGCGTGAGTGTGTTTGGCCGTAACAATTCTCTCTTGTCAATCGCACTTCTGAAGTGTTATCTTGTGAAATATCAAGTAAAATCTCAAGGAGATCCTTTGCAACTTCCTGATTCCCATCTTTCATTTTCTGCCTTTTCCTTGTTATTTCTTGATGCTCTTCAATTATGCTCTCCATAATCTCATCAAACTTGTCTCGAAAACCCTTTAGCTTCTTTCCAAAACCTTGCAAATCCCACTTCTTACAAAACCAGAATGTATCCGACAAATTAAATTTCCCCGATAGCTTAGCCATTTCATGAATCATTTTCCTAACCTTTTCAGCTTTATCTTCATTTTCAGAACATCCTTTACTCATAAGCATTCTTGTTATGACATTGTTTGTCATCGTCGTAATTTCACCTCGAATATTAACTTCCTTGCCAACTGCAGCATATGTTGATATTACTTTAATCAATTGCTTAATTTCATCGCGTCTAATTGGAAGCAGAAGATGGAGAGTTTGTCCACCAAGAAGTTTAGAAATGCATAGCTTTTTCATGAACTTCCAATAAGGTCCATAAGGTGCAAATGAGAAGTCTTAATGATAAGTTGAGTAATCAATATTGGTTATTTTGGGACGGTTTGAAAAGGTAATCTCATTATTTTTGAGGATTGTTTGACTATTTCAGGTGAAGAAGCAACCACACATGGAATAGAACCAAGGAATAAGTGAAATAATGGTCCATATTTGTTGGATAATTTGTGTAGAGATTCATGTGGTTTGTTACTTAAAAGGTGAAGGTGGCCAATGAGGGGAAGCTTGAAAGGGCTTGGAGGAAGGCAAATTGTGGTTCTATTTCTTACTAATGCTTTAACTATAATGGTAGAAATTAGCCAAATGAAGAAAAGAAGGATATAGGCATGGATATCAACCATGATTGAAAGGTTTAGTTAGTAGATTATAATGCTAATGGTGATGCTGTTTAGTGCTATTTATACAACAGAATAATGGATCAATCGGCTGAATTTGTATACTTGCAGTAAGATGATGACAATATTTAATTACAAAAAGACTGATGAGCTGGTACATATAAAATGTAGTACTTCTCTAAGGTATTTGTACTAGACTAGCTTTTCTTTGTCTTCTATCGATGGAAATAAGGTGGAAAAATTTATGTAAAGATTCCATTCTGCTTTGCTTAACTTTTGACAATTTCCGACTTAAGAAAAGTTTATTCTCACTTGCAACTCGCAAAGTAAACAATATTTGGTGTATGAACAAAGTTACACTTTATAAAGAGTTGATAAGCAAAAGAAGCTATATATAAGATGCGGGGATATTTTTTAAGGTGTGAGACATTTTGTGAGAATTACAGGATTTAGTTTAAAGCGAATAATATCATATTATGTTAAGAATTCCTTTGCTCTAGTTCATCCCAACAAAATAGTATTACAATTGATGGTTGTGCAAGACGCCAAGACGGGTTTGTAGTTCTCATGTTGCGCTCCATGAAGAGTTAATTAAGAACTACCCAGTGATGTTGTGGAATATGCTCGTTTATTCCCCTTTTTTAGTTGTTTTGAGATGCACACTAGAACAAGCTCACGGGTTTAAGTGTCTATAAATGCTAAGATAATTTGGGTGACAGACAATAAATCTTATAAATCCATAAATCTTAGTGATGGATAATGTAGTACTTATTCTAGGAGGAAATTAAATAATTGGATGTATGAACAAATTAAAGTTTCATACTGAAAGTTGAAAAGAAAAAGAAACTATCATTAAGGTGAGTATGGTTTCCTAGTTACTTATCAAAGAGATGATTCTTGATATATTAATAGATTAATAATTAAATATTGTACTCTTCTTCTATACTCTTACTCATATTTCTTGTCAATCTAAGCGATTGTTGTTATCTGCAGTTTTCCTTCTTGTTGAGAATATTCTACACAGTAGAACTTAGATTTAGGGAATAATAAGCCGCTCAAAGAGAATCTGATGCTGGAAAGAATCCATCGGCATGTGACTCAGCAGGAGTATCAATTCTAAGATCCAAAGGCTAAATTCATCAAATTCAAATTCTAAATGACTTCCCTGTGTTGTAGCAAATAGAGTATTGAAATGAGTATAGTGAACTGGGCGGCTCAATGGTTTTTGTGGCCCAAAGCCAATACATAGTAAAAAGCTCTTAAATTTCTTTTGTAAAATCCATATAATAATGAGATACAAAATAAACTCCTAAGATTTTGGCATAGTGATAAGTGTACAACGCGTGATGTATGAATTAGGCGCACATCACGATTTGAAACTCTGTTGTAAACGAAAATATGTCATTAATTAAGGGCACGTCAATAATCTGTCGACTTTCAAACCTTGCATCCTATTGCATTTGGGGATTTCTCTTAAAAGGTGGAAACAAAAATCTTTTCTAATGGATGGATCAATAAAATAAGGTGAAAAGAAATAGCCAATACATAAGTTTCCTTTTAGGAGAAAAAATTAGATTTGATAACAAAGGTAAATACATCATTTAACAAAATGAGAGAGAAATTTATCTATTATTAATCACTCAACTATATAAATTTAATTAAAACTTTTAAATATTTTATTAATAATAATTACATAAAATATATGTGACACATTGTACTTAAAATTGGGCCCTTATCATTTTGGGGGGCCTAAGGCAATGGCTTCATTTTCCTTACCCTTAGGCCGTCCCTGCTAGTGAAATGATGTGGATATTGGGAATTCATATTGTAGACATGCAAAATTTATTGGATTTAAATTTAATAAAAAGATTTGAACTATAGTTTAAATATATTAGTCAAAATAAATATTATGGGCTAATATAATTGGATTAGTTATATAAGTCAAATATATATAAATTAAATAAATAAGTCTGAATTCATTGGGCTAGCCCATTTAATTGAGCTACAGGTGATGGACCCACTTCATTAGGCCCAAGATGTCATCTTCCTAAAGGCTCAGTTTGGTGCCACTTGTCAAATGACATGGCATGCCAAGTCAAATGGAAGAGCCAATTGTAACGACCTGACCGGTCATTTTGAGAATTAGCATCCCGTTCGGCTGCTTAATGCCTCGAACAGCTTTGTATTATGTGTTATAACTTGTGTGTGTGATCGAGTTCGATTTTCGGGTGATTCAGGGTCAATTTGGAAGAAGGATTCCTGTTTTAGAAGTTTAAGCGGTAAGAGTTGACCGGAGTTTTGATTTTTGTGTAGACGACTCCGAAATAGCATTTTGATGATTCCAATAGTTTCGTATGGTAATTTTGGACTTAGGCGTGCATCCAGATTTAGATTTGGAGGTTCGTAGGGTAATTTGAAGCATTTCTGCGAAAATTGGAAAGTTGAAGTTTTGGAAGGTTGAGAGGTTTGACCGAGAGTTGACTTTGGTGGTATCTGGGTCAATGCGATGCCGAGAGTTGGATTAGCTCAGTTATTTCATTTGGGACTTGCATGCAAAATCCGCCGTCATTTCAGGTTGATTTGATATGTTTCGGCACGAGTTTTGGAAGTTGGAAGATTTGAAAGCTCGTAAGTTCGATTCGAGATGCAATTCGTAGCTTTGATGTCGTTTGATGTGATTTGAGGCCTCGAGTAGGTGTCACGACCCCAAATTTCCTCCGTAGGATGTCGTGATGGCACCTAGTCTCCAAGACTAGGTAAGCCTATCAATGCGGAATAACAATAGAAATCTGAAATAAATAATCTTCAAATTCACATAATTACAACTCCCAAAACCCGGTAGAAATAAGTCACAAGCTTCTAAGAATTTATTCTCAATGTATCTATATATCAGGGTCTAAGGAAAATAAGGAAGCAACATAACAATGATAGAAGGGGACTCCGGAGTCTGTGGACGCTGAAAGATATACCTCGAAGTCTCCGTACACAGGTAGCTCACTGATGTCTGGACTGGTAGGATATACCTGGATCTGCATAAAAAGATGTGCAGAAGCATAGTGTAAGTACACCACAGCGGTATCCAGTAAGTGCCAAGCCTAACCTCGGTAGAGTAGTGACGAGGTCAAGTCAGGACCTACTAGAATAACAAAAGACAAGGTGAAATGTTTAACAATATAATAAAAATAAAATGATAATGGAAATAAATCAGTAAGTAGTATGTCACCCATTAACTACGCAAAATAATAGCAAATAATACCCCGTGGAAACAAAAAAGAATTCTTTTTAACTTTAAGAAAATTACAACAATAATCAAAGGCAACTGCGGCCATAAATCAATATCAACAAGGGCACTCCCGAGGTACCGCCTCGTAGTCCCAAATCATAAATAAATTCACAATATCTCATTTTTCTTATATCACCGCGGGAGCCTTCACATTTAATTTTAAAGAAAAATATTTTTTCCGAAATAGCATCCCGCGTTTTAGCCACCTTTATCACACCGCACGACTTTTAGTAGTTTCCCTACTAGCCACGCGTATCAAGCTACCCTTATCTCACCGCATGAATTTCAACACCTAGACCTTATACCACCGCATGCGTATCAATATCACAATATATCACAATTTGCACCTCAAGTGCCCAAATAATTTAATTTGCCAAAATAAACAACATTAACAATACTTTCCACAACAGGGAGCTCACGACTCAATCACAATGAGTACAAAATATTCGGGAATAAATAACTCAGCAAAAATAATATTTAAAATTTTTTAATACGTTGCCTGAATTCCAAATTTAAAGTATCAAATACTTCATATTAATAATATTTAAATTAAAGAAATTCCACCTTCAAATAATGCACAGAATAAAAGAAACTAAGTTTCAACTAAACAGGTAAAAACAATTAGCAGGAGATAGTCAAGAAAATTTAAAGTATATAAATCAGATCAATGATGGAGAATATAACAAGATTTAATAATTTAATTAATATGCAACAATGATCTACACAATTTAAAAACATAATCTTTCACATTTAGCCAGTGTACACACTCGTCACCTCGTGTACACGACTGTCATCACATTATAATTATCACATCAATACCAATCCTAGGGAAAATTTCCCCCACACAAGGTTAGACAAGTCACTTACCTCGACTTGCTCCAATTTAATCCACTAATAGGCCTTTTCCTCGATTATCCAACTCTGAATGGCTCGAATCTAGCCAAAATAATTCGATACAGTCAACAAAAATTATAGGAATCAATTTCATAAGAAAATACAACGTTTTTAAATAAAATCCGAAATTAGTTCAAAAATCGTCCGTGGGGCCCACATCTCGAAATCCGGCGAAACTCATAAAATCTGACAACCTATTCAATTACGAGTCCAACCATACCAGTTTCACTCAAATCGGACACCGAATCAACACTGAAATCTCAAAATTTCATTTTTATGAGATTTCTAAAAGTTTTTCAAATTTCAATCTCAAAACACTAATTAAATAATAAAAACAATGATGGATTCGGGTAATCTAACCAAAATTGAGTTAAGAACACTTATCCCGATGTTTTCTCTGAAAATCTCCCAAAATTCGCCTCTCCCCAAGCTCCAATTTGTCAAAAATGGAAAATGGGACGAAGTCCCATGCTTTATAACTTACAGTTCTGTCTAGGCCATCGGCCTTCGATCGGTCCTCGGCCTTCGATCGGTCCTTGGCCTTCGGTCGGTCCTCGGCCTTCGGTCCTGCCCCTGAATTTCCAACAGAATAAAAATTGCAGCAGCTTTTACAGCAGCTGTTTAAGTCCAACTTTTGATCCCTTAACCATCCAAAACCTCCCGGACACAAACCATATATGAATTTCAATTATAAAACATGCTACGAACCTGCTCGCATACTCAAAACACTGAAAAAGGTCATCTCAACCCGATATTGACCATGGTCAAACTCCCAAATTTCTTAACCTTACTAGTCTCTCAACCAATGATCCAAAAAAATACACCCAAGCCCCTCGGGACCTGTCAAATATACCAACAAGTCCTATAACATCATACGGACTTAGTCGAAACCTCAAATCATATCAAATAACGCTAAAACCATGAATCATACCCCAATTCAAGCTTAAGGAACTTAAGAATTTTTAACTTCTACATTTGATGCCGAAACCTATCAAATCAATTCGGATTGACTTCAAATTTGCACACAAGTCATAAATGACATAACAGAGTTATGAAAATCTTCAAAACTGGATTCCAACCCCGATATCAAAAAGTCAACCCCCAGTCAAACTTTTCATAAATTCGACTTTTGCCATTTCAAGCCTAATTCTACTACGGACCTCCAAATAATTTTCTGGACACGATCCTGAGTCCAAAATCACCATACAGAGCTATTGAAATTATCAGAATTCGAATTCAAGGTCGTTTACACATAAGTCCACATCCGGTCGACTTTTCTAACTTAAATTTTCAATTATGAGACTAAATGTCTCGTTTCACTCCGAATTCCTTCCGGACCCAAACCAACTAATTCGGTAAGTCATAAAATGACTATAAAGCATAAATTGAGCAGTAAATAGGGGAACGAGGTTATAATACTCAAAACGACCGGCCAAGTCATTATATTCTCCTCTTCTTAAACAAACGTTCGTCCTCGAATGGATTTAGAATTATACCTGGAGTCTCAAATAGGTGTGGATGTTTGCTTCGCATCTCCTGCTTAATCTCCCAAGTAGCTTCTCCGGCTGGCTGGCCTCTCTATTGTACCTTCACTGATGCTATGTGCTTTGACCTCAGCTTTTGAATCTGTCGGTCTAAAATAGCCACCGGCTCCATATCATAAGTCAAATTACCGTCCAACTGTACTGTACTGAAATCCAGAATATGAGACGGATCCCCGACATACTTTCGGAGCATGGATACATGGAACACTGGATGAACACCTGATAGACTAGGTGGCAAAGCAAATTCATAAGCCACCTCTCCAATCTTCTTAAGTATCTCAAAAGGCCCAATATACCGAGGGCTCAACTTGCCCTTCTTCCGGAACCTCAACACACCCTTCATGGGTGCAATGTTGAGCAGAACCTTCTCCCCAACCATGTAAACCACATCACGAACCTTCCTGTCGATATAACTCTACTGTCTAGACTGTGCCGTGCGAAGCCGTTCCTGAATCACTCTGACCTTCTCTAAAGCATCCTGAACCAAGTCAGTACTCAATATCCTAGCCTCACCCGGCTCAAACCAACCCACCGGGGACCGGAACCGCCTCCTATACAAAGCCTCATACGGAGCCATCTGAATGCTTGACTAGTAGCTATTATTATTATTTTGGGCATGAAATGGTTGTCGCCCTATCACGCTATCCTTGATTGTTACGCTAAGACGGTGATGTTGGCTATGCCAGGTCTACCGCGGCTAGAGTGGAGAGGTACCTTGGATCATGTTCCTAGCAGGGTTGTTTCATTGTTTAAGGCTCAAAGAATGGTTGAGAAGGGGTGTGATGCGTATCTGGCCCATGTGAGAGATGTTAGTGTTGATACTCCTACCGTGGAGTCAGTTCTTATAGTAAGGGATTTTCCTGATGTATTTTCAGTGGATCTTCTGGGTATTCCACCCGACAGGGATATTGACTTTGGCATTAATTTGTTACTGGGCACTCAGCCCATTTCTATTCCACCATATCGTATGGTGACAACAGAGTTGAAAGAATTAAAAGAACAGTTACAGGAGTTGCTGGATAAGGGCTTCATTCGGCCCAGTGTATCGCCTTGAGGTGCTCCTATATTATTTATGAAGAAGAAGGATGGTTCTATGCGGATGTGTATTGGTTACCGCTAGCTGAACAAGGTTACAGTGAAAAACAGGTATCCATTTCCACATATTGATGACCTATTTGATCGGCTTCAGGATGCCAGAGTGTTCTCTAAGATCGACTTGCATTCAGGCTATTATCAGTTGAAGATTCGGGAACCAGATATCCTGAAGACTGCTTTTAGGACTCGGTATGGTTATTATGAGTTCCTTGTAATGTCATTTAGGATAACCAATGCCCCAACATAATTTATGCATTTAATGAATATTTTATTTCAGCCCTATCTTGAGTCTTTCGTCATTGTGTTTATTGATGACATTCTGGTGTATTCCCGAAGTTGGGAAGATCATGAGCAGCACCTGAGGACTGTGCTTTAGACTTTGAGAGAAAATAAGTTATATGCCAAATTTTCAAAGTGTGAATTCTGGCTTGATTCAGTGGGAATTTTGGGCCATATAGTTTCGTGCGAGGGGAACAAGGTAGATCTGAAGAAGATTAAGGCAGTGCAGAGTTGGTCTAGACCGTCCTCAGCTATGGAGATCCGGAGTTTCCTTGGTTTGGCAGGGTATTATCGCCGATTTTTAGAGGGTTTCTCTTCTATTGCTGCATCTATGACCAAATTTACCCATAAGGGTGCTCCATTCAGGTGGACCGAGGAATGTGAGGAGAGCTTCCAAAAGCTCAAGACAGCTTTAACTACAGCCCAGTGTTGGTATTACCTACAGGTTCAGGGTCTTATATTGTGTATTGTGATGCGTCATGTATTGGTCTCGGTGCAGTGTTGATGTAAGACGGTAGGGAGATTGCCTACGCGTCCAGACAGTTAAAGGTACATGAGAAGAATTATCCGGTCCATGACCTTATGTTAGCAGCTATTGTTCATGCCTTGAAAATTTGGCGGCATTATTTGTACGGTGTCCATTGTGAGGTCTACACCGATCACCGGAGTCTACAACATCTGTTTAAATAGAAAGATCTTAATTTGCGGCAGCAGAGATGGTTGGAGTTGCTTAAGGATTATGATATCACCATTTTATATCATCCCGGGAAGGCTAATGTACTGGCCGATGCCTTGAATCGTAAGGCAGAGAGTTTGGGTAGCTTAGCATATTTACCGGTAGCAGAGAGGCCTTTAGCCTTGGATGTTCAGGCCTTGGCCAACCAGTTTGTCAGGTTGGATATTTCCAAGCCGAGCCGAGTTTTGGCTTGTGTGATTTCTCAGTCTTCTCTTTATGATTGTATCAGAGAGCGTCAGTACGATGACCCTCATCTATTTATCCTTAAGGACATAGTTCATCACGGTGATGCCAAAGAAGTCACTATTGGAGATGACTGTGTATTACAGATGCAGTGCAAGCTATGTGTCCCTAATGTAGATGGTTTGCGTGGTTTGATTCTCTAAGAGGCTCACAGTTCGCGGACTCCATTCATCCGGGTGCTACAAAGATGTATCAGGACCTGAGACAACACTATTGGTGGAGGCGGATGAAGAAAGACATAGTGGAGTATGCAACTCGGTGTCTCAATTGTCAGCAGGTAAAATATGAGCATCAGCGGCCAGGTGGATTGCTTCAGAAGTTAGAAATTCCGGAGTGGAAATGGGAGCGGGTCACTATCGATTTCGTTGTTGGGCTTCCACGGACTCAGCGGACATTTGATGCAGTTTGAGTGATTGTGTATAGGCTGACCAAGTCAGCTCATTTCATTCCTGTGATGACTACCTATTCTTCCGAGCAGTTGGCTCAAGTCTATATTCGCGAGATTGTCAGACTTCATGGCGTACCGGTATCTATCATCTCTTACCGGGGTAGACAGTTTACCTCATGGTTTTTGAGGGTTGTACAGTAAGAGTTGGGTACCCGTGTGAAGTTGAGTACAACATTTCACCCCAGACAGACGTGCAGTCCGATTGCACTATTCAAATATTGGAGGATATGCTTCGTGCGTGTGTGATAGATTTTGGGGGTGCTTGGGACGTTCTTGCCACTCGCAGAGTTTGCTTATAATATCAAAATCCACCATACTGAGCAATAATAAATCAGCTCTGGTCTCAAAACCACTGATAACAATTAAACACGACAGATACACGCGGTCCACAATAATAGATTCACCCACGGGTGTAGATACATAAACAGAAGAACTCAAGGAATCACGAGATACGCCAAAATACGGGGCAAAATAAGATGACACATAAGAATAAGTGGAGCCTGGATCAAATAAGACTGATCCATCTCTATGACAAACCAGAATAATACCTTTGATAACAGAATCAGATGTAACGGGTTCTGTCCTAGCAGGAAGGGCATAATATCTAGCCTGGCCTCCCCCTCTAGGGCGACCACTACATGTCCGACCTACACCTCTAGCTGGCTGTACAGGTGGAGTGGCAACTGGTGCAGTAATCATGGCCTAAGAAGCCTGAGGGCCCTATGGAATAGATGGGGCCTGAGAAACCTGTGGAGGTGCACCCCTCATAAGTCTGGGGCAATCCCTCATGATATGACGAGTGTTACCACACTCAAAACAAGCCCTCGGAGGATGTGGCTGCTGAGACTGGCTCGGGCCTGATCGACTAGAATGCCCGCTGAAGGCACCCCGTACAGGAGGTACAAAAGACACTGGCGGTGCATAAAATGGAACCCGAGGTCTGGGAGTAGCCGGAATACCATTGTAAGCTGTAAGTACTGAATGAATAGGATGGCTCTACCATGACGGGCGGCAGCTGGGACACGAGAATTATTATATGTGCCAGAATCTCGGGGTCTCTTAGTTTCCCTCTATTCCCTCTCCCGGATCTGCATACCTTCCAATCTCCTAGCAATTGACACCACCTGTTGGTATGTGATGTCCATCTCTAGCTCTCGGGCCATACTGAATCTGATACTAGGGTGGAGACCCTCAATAAATCTGCGAACCCGCTCTCGAACGGTTGCAACTAAGGCTGGTGCATGCCTAGCCAAATCACTGAATCGGACCGCATATTCCGACACGGTCATAGAACCCTGGCTCAACTGCTCAAACTCTGCGCGCCATGCATCTCTAAGACTCTGAGGAACATATTCCCTCAAGAACATATCAGAAAATTGAGTCCAAGTAAGCGAAGCTGCCTCAGCCGGACTATCCAACTCATAGGACCGTCACCACTGGTAGGCCGCTCCTCTAAGCTGGAATGCCGTGAAAGAAACCCCATTGGAATCCACAATACCCATGGTACGGAGGATACATTGACATTTCTCCAAAAAATCCTGAGCATCCTCTAAAGCTAAACCGCTGAATATGGGAGGTGGTACTTTTTGTACCTCTCGAGCCTGAGCTGCTCCCCCTCTGAAACTGTTGCCCTAACCTCGGGCTGAACTGGGACAACTGGTTGAACTGGTATAACCTCTGGGGCATGGTCAACTTGGGCCCGTGGCTTGGGAGTAGGGGAGGCAGGAGTCTGTGCTCCTCCCCTGACCTGAGATGTGGCAAGAGCAAGTGGAATTAGCCCTGCCTGAGCTAGAGTGCCAAACATGCTCAAAAATTGGGCAAGAGTCTCCTGTAGTGCAGGGGTAGTAACAGGCGTCTCAGGTGCCTGTTCTCCAACTGGAGCTACTGGTGGCTCTGCTGCAGCAGCTTGTGTAGGTGCTCTGGCTGCACTGCGTGGTCTTCCTCAGCCTCTAGCACGGCCTCTGCCCTGACACCGGACTCTTGCGGCTCCAACATGGGGCATGGGTGTCTGATCATCGGATCCAGTTGTGCGTGTCCTCACCATATTTGAGAGAATAGAAAGAAAATGGTTTAAAAATTTTGAAGTCAACAAATGCGCACGATAAGGAATCAAAGAAATGAATATTTCCTAACAGCTCCATAGCCTCCCGAAGATAAGTACAGACGTCTCCGTACCGATCCGCGAGACTCTACTAAACCTTCTTGTGACTCATAACACCTATGAACCTAGAGCTCTGATACCAACTTGTCACGACCCCAAATTCCCTCCGTAGAATGTCGTGATGGCACCTAGTCTCTAAGACTAGATAAGCCTATCAATGCGGAATAACAATAAAAATCAAAAATAAATAATCTTCAAATTCACATAATTACAACTTTCAAATCCCGGTAGAAATAAGTCACAAGCTTCTAAGAATTTATCCTCAATGTATCTATATATCAGGGTCTAAGGAAAATAAGGAAGCAACATAATAATGATAGAAGGGGACTCTGGAGTCTGCGGACACTGGCAGATATACCTCGAAGTCTCCGTACACAGGTAGCTCACTGATGTCTGGACTGGTAGGATATACCTGGATCTGCACAAAAAGATGTGCAGAAGCGTAGTATAAGTACACCACAGTGGTATCCAGTAAGTGCCAAGCCTAACCTCGGTAGAGTAGTGACGAGGTCAAGTCAGGACCTACTAGAATAATAAAAGACAAGGTGAAATGTTTAACAATATAATAAAAATGAAATGATAATGAAAATGAATCAGTAAGTAGTATGTCACCCATTAAATACGCAAAATAATGGCAAATAATACCCCGTGGAAACAAAAAAGAATTCTTTTTAACTTTAAGAAAATTACAACAATAATCAAAGGCAACTTCGGCCATAAATCAATATCAACAAGGGCACTCCCGAGGTACCGCCTCGTAGTCTCAAATCATAAATAAATTCACAATATCTCATTGCCCTTATAGCGGGAGCCTTCACATTTAATTTTAAAGAAAAATATTTTTCACCGAAATAGCATCCCGCGTTTTAACCGTCCTTATCACACCGCATGACTTCTAGTAGTTTCCCTACTATCCACGCGTATCAAGCCACCCTTATCTCACCGCATGCGTTTCAACACCCAGACCTTATACCACCGCATGCGTATCAATATTACAATATATCATAATTTACACCTCAAGTGCCCAAATGATTCAATTTGCCAAAATAAACAACATCAATAATACTTTCCACAAAAGGGAGCTCACGGCTCAATCACAATGAGTACAAAATCTCACAAAATATTCGGGAATAAATAATTCAGCAAAAATAATATTTAAAATTTTTTAACACGTTGCCTCAGTTCAAAATTTAAAGTATCAAATACTTCATATTAATAATATTTAAATTAAAGAAATTCCACCTTCAAATAATGTACAGAGTAAAAGAAACCAAGTTTCAGCTAAACTGGTAAAAATAATAAGCAGGAGAAAACCAAGCAAATTTAAAGTATATAAATCAGATCAATGATGGAGAATATAACAAGATTTAATAATTTAATTAATATGCAACAGTGATCTACACAATTTAAAAATATAATCTTTCACATTTAGCCCATGTACACACTCGTCACCTTGTGTACACGACTTTCATCACATTACAATTATCACATCAATACCAATCCTAGGGGAAGTTTTTCCCACACAAGGTTAGACAAGTCACTTACCTCGACTTGCTCCAATTTAATCCACTAGTAGGCATTTTCTTTGATTATCCAACTCTGAATGGCTCGAATCTAGCCAAAATAATTCGATACAGTCAAAAATAATTATAAGAAAATACTACATTTTTCAATAAAAATACTACATTTTTCAATAAAATCCTAAATTAGCTCAAAAATTGCATGTGGGGCCCACATTTTGGAATCTGGTAAAACTCATAAACTCTGATAACCCATTCAATTACGAGTCCAACCATACCAGTTTCACTCAAATCAGACTCTGAATCGATACCGAAATATCAAAAATTTGTTTTTATGAGATTTCTAAACTTTTCCCAAATTTCAATCTCAAAATACTAATTAAATGGTAAAAACAATGATGGATTCGGGCAATCTAACTAAAATTGAGTTAAGAATATTTACCCCGATGTTTCCTCTGAATATCTCTCAAAAATCGCCTCTCCAAGCTCCAATTTGTCAAAAATGAAAAATGGGACGAAGTCCCCTGCTTTATAACTTACAGTTCTGTCCAGGCCCTCGGCCTTAGGTCGGTCCTCGGCCTTCGATCGGCCCTCGGCCTTCGGTCGGCCCTCAGCCTTCGGTCGGTCCTCGGCCTTCGACCTGCCCCAGAATTTCCAACAGAATAAAAATTGCAGCAGCTTTTACAGCAGCTGGTTAAGTCCAACTTTTGATCCGTTAACCATCCGAAACCTCCAGGACACAAACTATATATGCATTTCAATCATAAAACACGCTACGAACCTGCTCGATCACTCAAAATACTGAAAAGAGGTCATCGTGACCCGATATTGACCATGGTCAAACTCCCAAATTGCTTAACCTTACTAGTCTCTCAACCAATGATCCAAAAATAATACACCCAAGCCCCTCGGGACCTGTCAAATCATACCAACAAGTCCTATAACATCATACGGACTTAGTCAAAACCTCAAATCATATCAAACAACGCTAAAATCATGAATCATACCCCAATTCAAGCTTAAGGAGCTTAAGAATTTCCAACTTCTACATTTGATGCCGAAACCTATCAAATCAATTCCGATTGACCTCAAATTTTGCACACAAGTCATAAATGACATAACGGAGTTATGAAAAGTTTTAGAACTGGATTCCAACCCTGATATCAAAAAGTGAACCCCCGGTCAAACTTTCCATAAATTCGACTTTTACCATTTCAAGCCTAATTCTACTACGGACCTCCAAATAATTTTCCGAACATGCTCCTAAGTCCAAAATCACCATACGGAGCTATTGGAATTATTAGAATTCGAATCCGAGGTCGTTTACACATAAGTCCACATTCGGTCAACTTTTCTAACTTAAATTTTTAATTATGAGACTAAGTGTCTTGTTTCACTCCGAATTTCTTCCGGACCCGAACCAACTAATCCGGTAAGTCAAAAAATGACTATAAAGTATAAATTGAGCAGTAAATAGGGGAACGAGATTATAATACTCAAAACGACCGGCCGGGTCGTTACAGTAGGTCCGCGTTATGTTATGGAACTAGTTGGTATATTTGGACGGGGCCCCGGGCGTGTTTCGGATAGACTACAGGCCATTTTCTTATGTTTTGGAATGCTGCATTTCTAATGTCTGGTGTCCTTCTCTGCGATCGCGAAGGCTGTTTGGTGGGCTGGTCGTGTTTCCTCTTCGCGTTCGCAAATATCAGTCCGCGATCACATGCGTGTGAGTGATTGCTTCTTCGCGTTCGCGTTGGGACTTGCGTTTCGCGTAGTGTTGACCCTCATGGGGAGGTCGACACTTTGTTCTTTTTGTTTACAAAGCTATGTACGTGATCGCGTACTTTGAGGTAGTGCTGAGCCGCGTTCTCCTTTCTTCTTCCGCGTTCGCGTAGTACCTTTTCGTGGGACAGTGTCATTTCTTCTTCGCGATCGCATGGGTTCATTCGCGATCGCGCAGTGCATTTTTGTGGCAGTCATTATTTCTTCTTCGCGATCGCATGTGTATTTTCGCGATCGCGATGTGCAAATACCTGGGCAGCAGATTACATTTTCCAAAATCGAGGGTTTGACCATTTTTATCATATCTTGAGTTGTAGACCTCGAATTTGAGTGATATTTCGTGGGTTTTTCAAGCAAAGCATTGGGGTAATTTATTATATTTCATGATTCAATCTTTATTTTTATCTTTTAATTAGTGGTTTGAGTTTGGGGAAAATGAGGATTTTGAGAAAAACGTTCAAAAATGTAAAATGACGATTTGTAGGACGAATTGATATCGAGATTTGATAATTCTTGTATGGTTGGACTCGTTATCGAATGTGTATTTGGATTTTATAATTTTGGTCATGTTCCGAGACGCGGGCCCGGGGGTTTACTTTTTAGTTTTAATTAAAGATCGAAGCTTTATTATGCAGAATTGTTTTCTATGAGTTTTATTTATGATTTGAAGTTATTTTTGCTAGATTTGGGCCGTCGGAAGAGTGTTTCACTCGAGAAGGTCATTTTAGAGTAACGGTCTAGCTTCTTTGAGATAAGTATCTTGCCTAACTTTGTGTGGGGAAAACTACCCCTTAGGATTTGAGTCATTTGTGCTAATTGTGCCATGTTAAGGCCGTGTACGTGAGGTGACGAGTACATGCTCGGGCGTATTTGTGGAAATATGACCGTTTAGGACTCTTAGGTTCTTATCTTCATTAGATATGAAGTTTTTTTGTTATGTTAAATCCCCTATTTACTAAATTCACCCTTACGTGTTTTATTTGGAATTAATTGCTTCATGTTCTACTCTTATTGCCGATTAAACTCTTGTGTGCCTTAACTGAAGTTCTTGCCTCTTTTATTGTCATGCTATCTTTTCCGTAATTATCTATCCTTAATTTAAGTTATTATTATTTTTTCTGTAATTGTGTATACTTAATTAAACTTTTTGTATCTCTTCCTTAATTGCTCAACCTTAAATGAAGTTTTGTTATCCCTTTTCATTGTTGACTTATCCTTAGTTGGAATCATTGATTCATGTTATCTTTCTTATCGTGGAATTGTACTTTTGTGGAATCCTTGCTATAAATTATCTCTTTCTTGTCGAGCTATTCTTTTTGAGACCATTATTCCCTGTTTTGTCTTTCTTTGTGAGCTCGTTCTACCGTTCCCTTGTGTTCTGAAGTTCCTGAGTTGATTTACTTGCCGTATCCTCGTGTTATTGTTGTTGTTGCTGTTGTATTCAGTGTTATTGAGCTGAGGGCTATGCGTGGTTATGATATTGAAACTGTTTTGAGGAAATGTTGTGGTATTTGGGCACATATTGTGAAAGTCATTTTGTTGAGATTTTATGTTTTGGCACACATGTTATTGTTGAGAGGATTTTTATGACGTTTGCACGAGGTTTTTGCCGTGTTGTTGTTATGATGTTTGCACGAGGTTTCTGTCGTGCTGTTGTTATTATTGATACGCATGCGATGGTATAAGGTCTGGGTGTTGAAATGCATGCGGTGAGATAAGGTGCGCTTGATACATGTGGCTAGTAGGGGAACTACTAGAAGCCATGCGGTGTGATAAGTTGGGCTAAAATGCGGGATGCTATTTCGGGAAAAATGATTTTTAAAACTAAATGTAAAGGCTCCCGCATTTATATAAGGAAAGATTGTGATTCATTTTATGATTTGAGACTACAAGGCGGTACCTCGGTAGTGACTCTTGTTGACATTTCCCCCATTCTTTTGTACTTGTCTTTGATTGTTGTTTCCTTAGTATACTACTAATTGTCTTTCTCTGTATTGTGCTATTTGCTTGGTTTTGTGTATCTAATCTTGTGGTACTACTCGTTGTTTCAATTTCATTGCTGACTTTATCATATTGTACATTTTGTGGTGATCGTTTCTTATGTTCCATTCATTGTATGTACTCTTACTTGTTGACTTGAATTGTGGTAGAACACTTGCACGGGCATACACATAGATAAATCACCCATATCTGTCTAAGAAGGTGAATCCTGATGGTTTGACCATTTACATGTACCCCCGTGTACTTTCCTTATATGTGAGAGTTATCCTGTTGGCACGTGAGTTGTTCGTACAGTCATGAGTCATTATTATTGTTGGCACGTGAGTGGTTCATGCGGATGTTAGATATTGTCATTCCTTGGTCAATGCCGTTATGAATTGTAATGTGGGCACAAGATGCCAAGTGATTAGGGTTTACGAATTGGGACCCGTGATTTTGTGATTTTGAGGTTTGGTTCCTCGTGGAAATTCTTGGATAAAACTGGTGTGAAAGCGGTTGTTCCTATTGAGTTGTCACTTGTCGTCCCTTATTTGGTTTTCACTGGATTTGAACTGTTTTCAGCTTATTCTACAATGTTATTACCTGTTGTGTCTCGTTTCTAACTGTTGCCTTTTGTCCCTATCATAAACGTTGTATTATTAATGTCATCATGCCTAGCTTTATACTGATATTGTTCCCTGTTAGTTCTACATTTATACTTGTTCAGGTTGTTTAGTCCAGTGGATGTCTTGACTGTTTCTCGTCATTACTCCCCCGAGGTTAGTCTTGATACTTACTGGGTACCACCGTGGTGTACTCATACTACGTTTCTGCACATTTTTGTGTAGATCTCAGATGCCTCGGTTATTGATGTTTATTAGCTAGCTGGTTGAGCGTTACCGTGGAGACTCAAGGTAAACCTATTGTCACGTTCGCATGCCTTGGAGTTGCCTTCTGATATTGTACTTGTACTGTTTAATTTCCATTATGAATAGTTGTATTTAGGGATTCTTCTAGTAAACACAGTAGTGCTTATGACTTGTACTATCGGTTTTGGGATTATTATTTCATGTTGTAAATGTTGAGTTCATTTAGAAATATCCGATTTCTTCTTAATAGTTATGTTGGATAATTTTTTCAATTTATTCAGTAACTATTAGGCTTACCTAGTCATCACTAGGTGCTGTCACAACATCCTAACTGTCACGACATCCTATGGAGGAAAACTAGGATCGTGATAAGTTGGTATCAGAGCTCTAGGTTCATAGGTGCTACGAGTCATAAGCGAGTTTAGTAGAGTCTTGCGGATTGGTACGAATACGTCTGTACTTATCTTCGAGAGGCTACGGATCTATTATGCTATTTCACTTCTTTTATTCCGATCATGCAAGTTTATTGATCTCGAAGTTTGAACCTTTGTCATTCTATTCTCTCACAAATGATGAGAACACGAACTGCAGTTGCCGACGATGCTGCCCTCCAGAGCTGGTATTGCTAGGGGTCGGGGAAGATGTAGAGGCAGAGGCCGAGGAGGAGCCCGTGCAGCAGCTAAAGCACCTATCAGAGCAGCAGTTGAGGAGCCCCCGAGTCAACCGGTTGGGGGACAGGTACCGGAGGCTCCTGCTGCTACCCCGGGACTTCAGGCGACTTTAGCACAGTTCTTGAACATGTTTGGTACATTGGCTCAGGAAAGGTTGATTTAGGTTGCACCACCAACTTCATAGACCGGGGAGGAGCTCAGACGCCTGCCGCTCGTACTCCAGAGCAACGAGTCCATGTTGGTCAGATCCCATGGGTCATGCCGACATAACCTGTTGTTCCAGTTCAACCCGTGGTTAGGGCAGTAGCATCTGAGAAGGAACAACTTAGACTTATGAGGTTCAAGAAGTATTACCTTCCTACCTTTAGTGGTGTGGCTTTAGAGGATGCACATGGATTCCTAGGGAAGTGCTACCGGCTTTCTCTGCACTATGCGTATTGTAGAGACTAGTGGGGTTGCTATTACTATGTTCCAGCTTAAGAGAGCGGCATACATGGTGGCAAGTGTATGAGTTGGGTAGTCCGGCCGATGCAACTTCACTTTCATGGACTCAGTTTTCAGAGGTATTTTTGAGAGAGTTTTTTCCCTAGACCCTTCGGGAAGCGTGGCGCGCGGAGTTTGGGCAACTGCACTAGGGCACTATGTCTATGTCAGAGTATGTCGTTAGATTCAGTGATTTGTCCAGACATGCACCTGTTTTGGTTACTACAGTTATAGATCGAGTTTGCAAGTTCATTGAGAGGCTCAGTCAGGATATCCAGTTCAATATGGCTCGGGCGTTGGAGTGGATGTTCTATTTCAACAGGTAGTAGAGATCGCTCGCTGATTAGAGGGCATGCAAGACCAGGAGAGAGAGGACAGGGAGGCTAAGAGGCCTCGTAGACCGGGAGGATCTACTCGTCCCTATTTTGGGGGCAGGGTGCGACATGTTAGGATTTTTTTGGGTCAGCTAGTTCAGTTTGCACTCCAGGCTTCGCATGGTGTTTCAGGCACCCATGGGTCTCGAGGTACCCGTATCAGACAACTTCTACAACTACATCAACAAAGAGGTTGCTTTGAGTGTGGAGATATCAACCACATGGTAATAGGTTGTCCCCGACTCCGGGAAGATATGTCGCAGCGGGGTATTCAGACAATTAGTTCTACTCCAGTTGTTGATATTCATTCACCGCCAGCTTGGGGTACATGTCATGCGAGTAGAGGGCGCCCAAGAGGGGGAGGCCCGACCCGTTGATGTGCTTCTACGGTAGGGTTGAGGCCACTGCACCAGATGATGTTGTACATATATGGTTTCGATTTTTTACAGAGGAGCGTCATTCGTATTTTATTTCGGTTCTACATATCGAGGTTAGTCCTCCTATGTTAGTTCACATACAAGTGAGTTTAGTGATTTGGTACTCTACTTATGCGTTTTCCCCTGTTGGGAGATTCTATTGTGGTAGCCCATGTTCATCATTTTGTTTTTTGTTCATTACTAAGAGTATGAGACTAAAAATGGCTTTCTGTTACTCATTTCGCTAGTTTTGATGTGATTTTCGGATAGTTGGTTACGATTTGTGGTTTAGATGCTCTACTAGTGTGGGAGTTCAGTATGTGTTGTGATTTTGTTGGCGGAAATGAATTAGTGGAAGGTTTCAGTTGGAAGGATATGTATTTTACTTGTGATCCAGAGCTGAGGATGGGGTCCTCGCATTTTCATGCGGTTTGATATGTTTGAACTGGGCTCCGTGCCGCGGTGGAAGTCAAATCAGGATGAGATCCATGTGATTAATTCATATGTTTTCATTCTCTCTTGTGAAATTAATTCATAGTATGGTACTGATATGGAGTTATGCTTATCGGGCTTGTTTGATAGTCCTCTTATTTGTTTCTCCTTGCATACTTAGTCGTATTCGCGTTGTGCTTATTGGGTTTTAGCTTACGAGGTGTGTGCCCAGGTGGCGTTAGATGTGACTTGTTAATTCGGGTGAAAAGTTATGAGGTCTTTGTGTCTCATGCATCATTGTCAGTGTTGAGAAGGTTTGGAACAGGGTTCTAGCGGATATGAGGTTAATTGTCGGTGCTGGGTTTGGTTATGGACAACTATTATGATCAGAAAAGTTCTTATGGACATATGTGTAGTATGTTACGTTGTGTGTTTGTATCTTGTGGGTGTAGGCATAAGTTGTTGTTGCTGGGTGAGGCTGATACCGTGTGTTGATGTAGGAATTAGGTCTTTTGGAAATGATCAGATGGCGTGAAATTTGGTTCTAAGGCTTATTAGTATTGGTAGAAGGAATAAAATTTAGTTGAGATGGTGTCGTCAGGCCTATGTGGATTGGGGTGATGAGGGATCACCCGCGGGTGTACGTATGGTAAGTCCACTCAGTGATTTGATGACTTCAGAATGGTTCTTGACACGTTCAAGGATGAACATTTGTTTAAGAGAGGAGAATGTAATGACCCAACTGATAGTTTTGAGAATTAGCGCCCCGTTCGGTGGCTTAAGATCTCGAGAAACTTCACATTATATGTTATGACTTGCGTGTGTGGTCGAGTTCGATTTTCGAATGATTCGGTGTCAATTTGGAAGAAGGATTCTTATTTTAGAAGCTTAAGCGGTAAGAGTTGACCGAAGTTTTGATTTTTGTGTAGACGACTCCGAAATGGCATTTTGATGATTCTAATAGCTTCGTATGGTGATTTTGTACTTAGGAGAGCATTCAGATTTGGATTTGGAGGTCCGTAGGGTAATTTGAAGCATTTTGGCAAAAATTGTAAAGTTGAAGTTTTGGAAGGTTGAGAGGTTTGACCGAGAGTTGACTTTGGTGGTATCGAGGTCGGAATGTGATTCTGAGAGTTGGATTCGCTCCGTTATGTCATTTGGGACTTGCATGCAAAATTCGACGTCATTCCGGATTGATTTGATATGTTTCAGCACGAGTTTTGGAAGTTGGAAGATTTGAAAGCTCATAAGTTTGATTCGAGGTACGATTCGTAGCTGTTTCGGATGGGCTACGAGCCATTTTCTTATGTTTTGGAATGCTGTATTTCTGGTGTGTGGTGTCCTTCTCTGCAATCGCATAGGTGTAGCCGCGATCGCGAAGGCCGTTTGGTGGGCTGGTCCTTTTTCCTCTTCGCATTCGCAAGGATCAGTCCGCGATCGTGTGCGTGTAAGTGATTGCTTCTTCGCGTTCGCGTTCGACCTTCCACGTTCGTACAGTGTTGACCCTGCTGGGGAGGCCGACACTTTGTTCTTCGCGTTCATATAGCTATGTACGCGATCATGTACTTTGAGGCAGTGATGAACCGCATTCGCCTTTCTTCTTCCGTGTTCGCGTAGTACCTTTTCTTGGGGCAGTGTCATTTCTTCTTCGCGATCACATGGGTTCGTTTGCGATCGCGTAGTGCATTTTTGTGGCAATCGCTATTTCTTCTTCGCGATCGCATGTATATTTCCGCGATTGCGATGTGCAAATATTTGGACAGCAGAATATATTTTCCAAAATCGAGGGTTTGGTCATTTTTATCATATCTTGAGTTGTAAACCTCGGATTTGAGCGATGTTTTGTTGGGTTTTCAAGCAAATCATTTGGGTAAGTGTTCTTCACCCGGAATTTATTATATTTCATAATTCCATATTTATTTTTATCTTTTAATTAGTGGTTTGAGTTGGGAAAAATGAGGATTTTGAAAAAAAACTTCAATAATGTAAAATGACGATTTGAAGGACGAATTGATATCAAGATTTGGTAATTCTTGTATGGTTGGACTAGTTATCGAATGGGTGTTCGGATTTTATAATTTTGGTCGGGTTCTGGGACGCGGGTCCGGGGGTTGATTTTGTAGTTTTAATTAAAGATCGAAACTTTATTATCCGAAATTGTTTTCTATGAGTTTTACTTATGATTTGAAGTTATTTTGGCTAGATTTGAGCCGTCCGGAGATTGTTTCACTCGAGAAGGTCATTTTAGAGTAATGGTCTAGCTTCTTTGAGGTAAGTATCTTGCCTAAATTTATGTGGGGGAAACTACCCCTTAGGATTTGAGTCATTTGTGATAATTGTGTCATGTGAAGGCCATGTACGCGAGGTGACGAGTACGTGCTCGGGCTTATTTGTGGAAATTTGAACGTTTAGGACTCTTAAGGCTCTTATGTTCATTAGATATGAAGTTGTTTTGTCATGTTAAATCCCCCATTTACTAAATTCACCTTTACATGTCTTATTTGGAATTAATTGCTTCATGTTCTACCCTTATTACCGATTAAACTCTTATGTGCCTTAACTGAAGTTGCTGCCTCTTTTATTGCCGTGCTATCATATCCGTAATTTTCTATCCTTAATTGAAGTTATTATTATCTTTTCCGTAATTGCTTATCCTTAATTGAACTTGTTGTATCTCTTCCTTAATTGCTCAACCTTAAATGAAGTTTTGTTATCCCTTTTCATTGTTGACTTATCCTTAGTTGGAATCATTGATTCATGTTATCTTTCTTATCGTCAAATTGTACTTTTTGTGGAACCCTTGCTACACATTATCTCGTCCTTGTTGAGACCATTATTCCCTGTTGTGTCTTTCTTTGTAACTCGTTCTACATTTTCCTTGTGTTTTTAAGTTCCTGAGTTGATTTACTTGCCGTATCCTCGTGTTATTATTGTTTATTGCTGCTGTATTAAGTGTTGTTGAGACGAGGTCTATGCGTGGTTTTGATATTGAAACTGTTTTGAGGAAATGTTGTGGTATGTGGGCCCATATTGTGAAAGTTATTTTGTTGAGTTGTTATGTTTTGGCACACATGTTATTGTTAAGAGGATTGTTATGATATTTGCAGGAGGTTTCTGCCGTGCTGTTGTTATGATGTGTGCACGAGGTTTCTGCCGTGCTGTTGTTATGATGTTTGCATGAGGTTTCTGCCATGCTGTTATAATTATTGATACGTATGCGGTGGTATAAGGTCTGGGTTTTGAAATGCATGCGGTGAGATAAGCTGGGCTTGATATGTGTAGCTAGTATGGGAACTACTAGAAGCCATGCGGTGTGATAAGGTGAGCTAAAACGCGGGATGCTATTTCGGAAAAAAATAATTTTTAAAAATAAATGTAAAGGCTCCCGCGGTGATATAAGTAAAGATTGTGATTCATTTTATGATCTGAGACTACGAGGCGGTACCACGGTAGTGACTCTTGTTGACATTTCCCCATTCTTTTGTACTTGTCTTTGATTGTTGTTTCCTTAGTATACTACTAATTGTCTTTCTCCGTGTTGCGCTATTTGTTTGGTTCTATGTAGCTAATCTTGTGTTACTACTCGTTGTTTCACTTTCATTCCTGACTTTATCACATTGTATATTTTGTGGTGATCGTTTCCTATGTGCCATTCATTGTCTCTACTTTTACTTGTTGACTTGAATTGTGGTAGAACACTTGCACAAACATACACGTAGATAAATTACCCATATCGGTCTAAGAAGATGAATCCTAATATTTTGACCATTTACATGTACCCCCGTGTACGTGCCTTATGCGTGAGAGTTATCTTGTTGGCACGTGAGTTGTCCGTGCAGTCATGAGTCATTATTATTGTTGGCACGTGAGTGGTCCATGCAGATGTTAGATATTGTTAATCTTTGCGTAGTGCCATTATGAATTGTAATGTGGGCACAAGATGACAAGTGAGTAGGGTTCATGAATTGGGACCCGTGATTTTTGATTTTGAGGTTTGGTACCTCGTGGAAATTCTTGGATAAAACTGGTGTGAAAGCGGTTGTTCCTGCTGAGTTTTCACTTGTCTTCCTTTATTTGGTTTTCACCAGATTTGAACTGTGTTCAGCTTACTCTACACTGTTATTACCTGTTATGTCTTGTTGCTGTGGTGTACTCATACTACGCTTCTATATATTTTTGTGCAGATCTCAGATGCCTCGATTATTGATGATTATTAGCTATCTGGTCGAGCATTGCCGTGGAGACTCAAGGTAAACCTGTCGTCATGTTTGCAGGCCTCGGAATCACCTTCTGTTATTGTATTTCTACTATTTAATTTCCATTCCGAACAATTGTATTTAGGGATTCTTCTAGTAAAATTAGTAGAGCTTATAACTTGTACTACCGGTTTTGGGATTCTTATTTCATATTGTAAATGTTGAGTTCATTTAGAAATATCTAATTTCTGCTTAATAGTTCTGTTGGTTAATTTCTGTTAATTTATTAAGTAAGTGTTAAGCTTACCTAGTCGTAGAGACTAGGTGCCGTCACGACATCCTATGGAGGAAAACTAGGGTCGTAACACCAATAGGATCGTGCCATGTGTCAAAATGACAGGGCATGCCAAGTCAAGTTAAAAGGCCAATGAAACCACATCACATGTGCAAGTTACATGTTCTGGACAATTAAATGCGGCCTTATCATGCTTCAATCTGATTGGTCGGAAAGAGTTTGTTCTCATCACAATTCTTCCCTCCCACAACTATAAATAGAGGTCTTTATAACTTAGAAAAGACACCAAAGATCATAACAAGAAGCAAGAGAGAGTTCGTGGATTAAACGCCGCAAATTTCTCTACAAGCTTCAAGTTTCAAGCAATCAAGTTCAAGTTCAAGAAATCATATTCAAGCTCAAGAACGAAGAACAATTCATGGTTCAAGGAGTAAAAGTTTAAATCAAAGTTCGTGCTAATTGAAAGATCATCATTCGTGAAACAAGCACATATTCATGATCAAGCCCAAAAGCCCTTGAATTTATATTAAAAAAGAAGAATTAGAGGAATCATAGATATTGTAACACCCAAATTGTTTGAAATCAAATACTACGATTGTTGCAATATTTTTCTGTCTTGATTATTTTCTTAACGCAAATTTATTGTCTACAAATTTTAGTAGGCTCAGGGGGACCGGTTCCGCCCTTCATCTCTTCCCATACTAATAAAAAACTACAAGTTGCAAAATCATATGTTGTTATGGTCAAGTACTTCAAGTCTTGTATCCATGTCTTCCTCTTGCAAATCGAAAACTACCAGTTTCAAATTTATCTGTTGCGAAACGGGCACTTCAAATCTCATCTCAAGTTTCGGCAAGCCTACACCTTGAAAAAAGTTGAAGTAGAGGGCATTTGTAGACATCAAAATTTTAACGGATCAAGCTAAATCCTAAATTCAAGATACTACAAGATAACTCTTGAAATTCTAGGAGTCTATTAGGGTTACTTGGAGGCTACTCTACTAAAACCCTGACTTGGAGACTACTCTATCCTAATACTAGGTTACTCTTATAAAAAAGGTTACATATTACCTTTGAAAAGATCTCAAATTTTGAGATCATATAAAAATATCCCATAAATTCTCGAGATATTCCCAAAGGGATCAAGACATAAAATAATGTCATTATCAATAGATGTTCTTCTTGATAATCAAATACTTCAAGAAGAAGATACACACAATGCTCGACTTTTATGGAGATCAAAGACATCCAGAGAGGTCCGCATCATCGTATGTTCGAGAATACGCTGATCCAACTCTCGAATTATGTAGAACAATCAGGAGGAAGAATCAAGGGAACAAATAGAATTGTACCCGCATTGTTTATCACAAAAATTATATTTTTTCATATTTATATTGTGATTACAATTTATTTTTTGTATCACAAAAAAATCTGTTGCAAACAGATTGGAACGCATGATGTGAAAATCTCTACCTCTCATCTCAACTTTTCAATTATCAAAGTTCAAGAACATCGAAATGGTTTCACAGAAAATCAACTCCAGATCAACTTCCATTAAGGCTGCTTATTCCAAGTTCTATGATGATGTGGAAAGTATACTTGATGTTAACTTTGGAAGCTTTGGGCCAGTTACAAGGAGAAAAACAAGATCTTTAGGATAACAAGCACTCCAAGTGTCATCCTCTAAAGGAGCAAGATATTCGGTAAGCACGACCAGAAAAGTGAACGACGTTGCATAAAGGATCGAAAAGGTTCTTGCCCAACTTAATTTGTCTAAGTCAAAGAAACCCTTCATGAAAGCCGATGATGATGATTTGAGCGCTGGATCTACTCTAATCTCCATTAATGCGACCTCTAAGCTCTATCCCAATTTATCTATATTATTCTTCATCCTCTATGGCGATCATGCAAGCAATGTTTATTGAAGCTTCTACCATAGAAGAACAACTTGAAAGATGCTAAACTTTCCAAGTTAACAAATAAATTGGATAGCATAGTATAAGGAGAATCCACACAAATACCTTTAAATCTTAAAAGGTCACAAGAGAGAGGAGACTCGTTTTAAAATCAAGAAACGACAACCAAGGATATCCAAGTTCCACTGAAGGTCTGATTCCCATTGAGAAATTGAAGAATTTCATCATAGAGGCTATCAAAGATAAGCCTGAATCGTCGTCCAAAGTATCTCTCACATGTGTAAAGCCGTATACGCAAAATATTGATAACTTGAAGATGCATGCTGGTTATCAACCTCCTAAGTTACAACATTGTGACGACAATAGAAATCTGAAACAACATGTAGCGCACTTTGTTGAAACTTGCAACAATACTTGAACGTATGGAGACTATCTTGTCAAATAGTTTGTTCGATCTCTCAAAAGTAATACATTCGATTGGTACACAGATCTCAAATCTGGTTCTACCGATAGTTGGGAATAGTTGAAACAAGAGTTTCTCAATCGTTTCTGTAGAATAAGACGCATTGTAAGCATGATCGAACTTATAAGCGCTCATCAACAAAAGGATGAGCCTGTTATTGACTTCATTAACCGCCAGGGAAGTTTAAGCCTCATCTGCAAAGATCACCTTAGCGAAATTTCTAGCATCGAAATGTGCATTCAAGGCATGCATTGGGGTCTTTGATATTGATGGTAGGCTAGAAACCAGTATTTTTGCCATAGTATTGCACTCTAATTACTGCATTTTACGTGTGTTTGAGCTTAAATGATAGTGATATACACTTATTATGTGTTTTATGCCTTACAAGAAATGATTCCCAGCTATTAAGGTAATTTGGAGCTAAATGGAACAAGTTGAAGCTTTGAAGTTTGAGTAAAAGCCCAAGAAATTAAGCTGGGATCACGTTCGGGGGTCGGGGACCAAGTCCGGATGTCAAAAAGTGGACGAAATGATTTACGCTGAGAAAATATCATTGTCGCGCTGCATGGGGCACTACATGGAATGGCACAGCTATGTAAAAGGGATGCCTGTCAAAAGAATATGCTCTCTGAATATCATCACAAGCGCGCTGCATGGCGCGGCACGGGTGAACACGTTTTTCTGAGTCTTTCCTGTTTCGGCTATGAAAGGGTAGTTTCATCCGTGCCCATTCCTACAGGGTATAAATACACCAAAAATGCATTTTTGAAGGGACTTTGGACCTATGAAAGATTGAAGAAGAAACAAAGGCAAGAAGACTTAAGAATTCATCAAGATTTCAACTAATGATCGTGCAATACGGGAGTTTGTAACGAAGCATTATCATTGATGTCTTCTTTGTTTTTAAACCTTATTGAGATGTTTTTTCCATAGCTATGGAGTAATGTCTATTAGGGTGTTGACAGATACATTATTTTGATAAATTGATCAGGGATTGAATTCTTGATAAATGTTGGAATTAATTGATGAAGTTTTAATTCGTATTGTGGAGTTATTTCTTATTTTGCTTAATCGAAAGAGGAGCTTGATATTGATTTTCTTTACATCTTATGCTCTAGTTTAATTTCACGATTCAAATAGGTAATTGAAAGAGCCTCTTGAATTGTTAATCGAACTAGAAAATAGGAAAACATTCATGAGAAGTTACCCTTTAGACCACAACCATCATTTTTTTCGTTGCAACTGTTTACTGTGCTTCAATTGGATTAATTACTGAAATTAATGTTTAATCGAAAGAGGAACATTAACTTCAAGTGTAATCTAATTATCTGTCAAATTCGTGAGAATTGAAAGTCGATAAAGTGAACTAACTCAAGAATTGGATCCCGAGTCAATTATCTTGCACATGTCTAGTCAATTACCCTTATTTCTCTCATTGATACTTCTTCATTGCTCATCTGCTGTCTTTTGTGATCAATTGTTAATTGCTTAATATTTAGTAGTTAATCATAGTTGATAATCATCAAATCAAGTCTTAAATTTCCTGGATAGTAATCAATTGAAGATTATACGAACACTGTTTAAATCCAATCCCTGTGGAGACGATAATTAAACTATACTATCTTTGACTAGCGAGCAATAGTTTTGTGTTGTATTTTGCACTCATCAAATTTTGATGCCGTTGCTGGGGATTAGCAATCAATAGTGTTCAAAATAGTTTTTGGTGCTAATTCAGGAATTAATTTTATTTTATTCTTCATGGTTCTCTCTTCCGTGTGCAGGCAACACGTTAAGTTTGTTTGTGTATGACTCGATCTTCTTCAATGGAAATAATACCCTGCAAACCGGAGTTGGAAAAACACCTGCGACAACTGAAAAAAGAGAAAGAACTCACCGAAAAATTCTTGGGAAAATCCTCAACCCAAGAGAACATGGCTAAGAACGGTGAGGAGACAGTTGATTTGGCTGCACGGGAAGCAGCCCAACGGGAAGCAGCCCAACAGGAAGCAACCGATCGATTAGCTACTATTGCACCCTATTTTGCACTAGTCAAAACAAGATTCAACTTGTGGTTTCTCTATTGTTGATAAAAATAAGTCGCCACATAATATTAAAGGTATACTAGGGTACCTATTTAATTACTAAATCATGTTTATTATTAGTCTGCTAACCAGTGAGATTATGGGTAAGGGTTCTTGTTCTTCTAAGGGGAAGGTGTTAGACACCCCTTAAAATCTACCCGAGGTAGCTCCATAGGACTTATACTAGGTTTGGGATTAATTATTTATACCACGCCTTAATAAGGATTTTAAAGACATGGCTTACCGTATATTAGGACATAATTCTTGCAAAAGGTAGGTGAAATTTAAAAGGGGGTATGAGTTATAGAGAAAATAGCGTTAGTGTATACATATATACTTGAAAAGCCTTTGAAAAGAGATATAAGGATGTTTATACTTAAGAAAAGTATGTGAAAAGGAACTAACTTATTTTTAAAGCATGGAAGTGTGTATTACTCTAACGAGATGGGATAAGCCCAAGATATACCTTGATTTGAGGATTTGAAGAAAGACCATTTTTGTTGAAAATCCTTTAGGGCGATAACGCTTCATTTTTTGCGAAATTCTGATTTATCTCTTTGAAGATAAAGCTTGCGATTCGGATATGTTTCTTGTTGAAAATGGACTGCTATTTTTTACTAAGTACTGGGGTTTCAAAATCTTTTAAGAAAAAGGAAGGTGATCGAAAACACAGTAATGATATAAGCAAATTTTAATTAGCAAAATGGGGATTAGTTACTAACTAATTCCTTTTTTAAGAACCCTATGTTGTTTAAGGCTTGCCTATGTTTTATATGACTTAAGGTATAAAGTAAAGTATATAATCCAATATATAAGTATTAAATACATGACAATGAAGATGCAACAAAGCAACAAGGCAGTAGATTAAAGGTAATGAAGCAGTAAACTAAATTAACGAAGCGGTAAACAATAGTAAAGGAATTTAGAAGTAAAGGATTGGACTCTGGAAATGGGCCTTAAGAAGGTAGGCCCAGCAGTAAAGGGATGGTAACAACTGACTTCAGACTTCCAAAAATGCAGCAATACTGGGCTTGGGTTTGAGTTCTTTAAGAACTCAGCAGGCCCAAACAAAGATACATGTTAAAAAAAGAGAAAGTCATTAGATACCTATTCTATACGTTCAGTCATGCACCAGACATATAAGCAAATGATTGAAGCAAAAATGTAACAAAACTATCAATACTATAGTGCTATGAAAAAACTTATACTAATGTGGTGGTTATACATGGTAAATAATTTATATTGAAAATCTTTCGTTCTCATTAAACACTAAACCCCTAAAGAACCAAAGGTGTCAATGAATTAAGGGCTAAGAAGGGAGTTCTACTCAAGGTCGATGCCCCCTTTGAATCCCCCGACACTTCAAAGTTCCCAAGGGACTCAAGGCCTAGAGCAATGCTTGTGCTGGGGAGAGCAACCCAACCTAGAGTTAAACTCCACTCCCAAATATCCCTAACCACTAACGACTTATTTTTCCCTATGGGTTTAAGTGCCAATGAGGCCCTTTTAATGTAAACTAAATGCTATAATATCTCCTACCACAAAAGTATACTTTTATCCTAACAGAATAACATAGGGACACACAGACAATCCTTATGACTGCATTTCTAATACCAAATGAGCAATACAGACATCAAGTAAATTTGAAGGTCAAAATTCGAGCACACATAGGAGAGAAATAGAAACATCGTGGTATACTGTTAAATGTCTAACACTGGGGAAATACATTCAAAGGAAAGAATACAGAATTCAGGTGCGCAACTGTAATGACCCGACCAGTCATTTTGAGCTCTAACACGTCATTCGGCAGTTTGGGGCCTTGGGTTGCTTCAATTCATGTATTATGACTTGTACGCATAGTCGGAATTGAGTTTCGGGAAGTTTGGATGGAAAATTCTAAATTCAGAAGCTTTAAGTTGGAAAAGTTGACTAAGGTTTGACTTTTGAGTAAATGACATCAGATCAGAGTTTTGATAGTTCCGTTAGGTCCGGATGGTGATTTTGGACTCGAGCGTATGCCCTGAATTTCATTTGGATAATTCGAGAAGGTTTCGACACTAATTGGCGAAAGTTAGAAATTTGAAGGTTTAAAATGTTCGTAGCTTTCACTGGGAGTTGACCTTGATGATATCGGGTTCAGATTGTGATTCCAAAAATTTGAATAGCTCTGTTATGTCATTTATGACTTGTGTGCAAAATTTAAAGTCAATCGGAGTTGTTTTGGTATGAATCAGTATTAGTTTTCAAATTCGACAGTTCATAAGTTCAATAAGTTTGATTTGAGGTACGATTCATTATTTCGGTGTTGTTATGTGTGATTTCAGGGTTTGAATAAGTTCGTATTGTGTTTTAGGACTTATTTGTATGTTTGGATAGGGTCCCGGTGACCTCGGGTGAGTTTCAAGTGAGTTTCGAATAAGTTTGGGAATTTCGGCACTTTGATGATGTTCTGGATTGAGTGAAGTGCGGAGGGCACATTTTGGTGTGCTGAGGTAAAGCCTCATGTGCGGCCGCAAACTCTCAGAGTGAGGGAGGGGTGGAAAATGTGCGGACCGCAATGGGGGAAATCTGTAGGTTTGATGGTCTGACTTCGGAAGCTTATATCTTTTAATCTATAAGGATTTTAGAGATAATCCAAAAATAAAAGTTGTATCCCTTTGAGTCTAGTTTATAGAAAGTTAAACTATTCATTATTTGTACATTTGTATTGAAAGTTATGGTCAATTTACTAAAGTCTGGTAGTACAGATACTGCTGAAGTGCGGCCGCACAATTTGGATCGTGCCCGCAAAACCTGGAAGTGCGGACCACACAAAAAATGTTCAGTCTGAACTGTGGGAGATAAAATTTTGTACTTTATAAATAAGGGTTAGAGAATTATTTTGCATTTGGACTTTGGGAGCTCGGACTGAGGCGACCTTTCGTGGGTGTTTCAAGAAATTCATCGGGGTAAGTGATTCTAACTTGGATTTGGTTGATATACATGAATATATCATTGTTTTCATCATTTAATTAGTGTTTTGAGATGAAAATTTGGGAAAAATTGTAGAAACTTCATAGGCTTTAATTTGAGGATTTGAAGGTCGAGTTGTGATCGAATTTGACTAATTTTAGTATGGTTGGACTCGTAGTTGAATGGGTTGTCAGATTTTGTGAGTTTCATAGGGTTCCGAGAAGTGAGGCCCCCGTTGACTTTTAGTTGACTTTTCGAGCGGAGTTAGGAACTTTTATAAATTGTTAAAGTATATTTTGATTTATTTGCACCTTGTTTGACTAGATCTGGATCGTTAGCTTTGAATTGAGGAGTTAAAGAGGAGTTGGAATCGGTTATGGAACTTCGGAGCGAGGTAAGTCTCCTGTCTAACTTTGTGAGGGGGAAACTAAACCCTAGGTGATGTAAATGTTAGGTGTTGTTAGTTGTGGGTGCTACGTACGCACGGGGTAACGAGAGTCCGTACGTAGCTAAAGCATGTTTATGTCCGGGTAGAGTTAGGACTTTACCATGTAATATTTGAATTATTCGAACTCATTCTGCTGGCTTAATTAATTGAAATGATAATTGAACTTGATTTAGAAATTACATATATATTAGGACGAGCCTTATTACCTTGAGGAGTTGGCAAGTTGTTTGAGAATCGGTAAAGGTTCTTCTCACTTGTGTTCATATACTGTATCGTAATCATGTGCCTCGTAATTCGAAAATTCATTTTCTTTATTGTGGAGCGGGTAGAACGCCTCGGCAAGATCATGTACCACACTCTTATGAGAGCAGGTCGTTCGCCTTGACAGTATAATAGATGCATCTATGGTTCGTGCCGCTTGACTCTCGATAGTGTTCACGTTATGATGGGATCGGGTCGATTGCCTTGGCAGTATCATATTCCTTCTGAGACCTAGCCGTACAACCTCGGCATAATCATGCGTTATATCACTAGCAGTCTGAATATTCGCGAGATTTTCCTTCCACTGATGACTAGCATTTTATATGGAAATTCTTATTCGTTTGTTATTGGCATTTGATAATTCTAGCTGTTGAGATAGAATACAAGATTGAGAAATTGATATTGTTATAAGAAATTTTGGAAGTTTGTGTTAGTTACAGATTTGCCTCACTACTATTGTTGTGCTTCTTATCTGTTTATGATTTACCATATTAAATTATTGGACCACTAGTAAGTGTCGATGTCGACCCCTAGTCACTACTTCTCCGGGGTTAGGCTAGATACTTACTGGGTACGCGTTGATTTACGTACTCATGCTACACTTCAGCACTAAATGTGAAGGATCTGACAGGTTCATTTGGTGATCATCTTGGCGCGTAGGCGCAACTATTAAGGAGACTTTAGGTGAGCTGCATTCCAGGCTACGCATCGTAGTACACAAAGTCTCCATCATACTATTTATTTTATCCTGTCTCATTTACATTCTAGACAGATGTTGTATTATTATTGTAGTCCTTAGTAAAGGCTCATGCACTTATGACACCGGATTTTGGGATGTTCTAGAAGTTGGTTGTGATGTTTCTTAGCATTTACACACTTTTATTATCTATTCTGTTAAAATTTTAAGTTTTTATGATTTTAATGCGTTGATTTCTTTATCTAATAGAATACATGATTTCGAAAATAATAAAGTTCATAATTAAGTTGGTAGTTCACCGTTGGCTTGACTAACCTTGACGTTGGGCGCTATCACGGCCTGTAGTGAGTTTTGGGTCATGACAGCTTGGTATCAGAGCTCTAGGTTTATTTGGGTCTCACGTGTCATGATCAGGTCTAGTTGAGTCTGTAGGATCGATACAGAGACGTCTGTACTTATCTTCGAGAGGCTACATAGCCGTTAGGAACACTTCCCTTCTTGATTCCTCTTCGTGCGATAGAAGCTTATTCCTTCATTTCTTTCCTACTCAATCATATGCGACGTGGAGCGCTTGTTATCGGCATCGAAGAATTTTAATGGTACTGTAGATGTGGTGCAAGATGTTTCTCCCTACGTATTTGATTGGGCTATTGTCATCGCCTCGTGGAGGGATGTTATGTCATTTTCAGCGCAATGTTAGTGTCGCCTACAGTTTTACGGCTATGCACGATGCATTATGATGTTCATGAGTGGGTATCGTGCAGTGTTGGTGTAAATGGTAAAGTGCTGATTTATGTGCCACAGAAATAAATGACTCGAAAGGAGGATTTCTTAGTGCTTGGTTTAGAGGTTCGACATTTAATTCCAATAGAGGAGAGGCAATCGGACTACGGATGTTGAGGCTTTGGTTGACGGAGTAGCAATACTTTATATGCTCGAGCATGGTGGAATTCTCATTTGTGATGTGTCGTCGTCCTTATTTGAATGCATTAAGGTTCGCCAGTGTTATGGTCTTCTTTGATTTGGCTTCGGGGCATGGTGTGGTGAAATAGTGCCTAAGAAGTGATTGTTAGAGATGGAGGTATGTAGCGGTTTCAGAATCAAATTGGTGTTTCGAATGTTGATGGCTCGAGAGAGATAATCTTTGAGGAGGCTTAGAGTTGGTAGAAATTTATTAGTTCAGGTGCTACAGAGATGGATTTTGATTTGATGCAACATTTGGGTATCGAAGGATGAGGAAGGACATGGTGGGAGGTAACTCGCGGTGGTTGAATTGCTAGCAGGTCAAGTATGAAAAGAAGAGGTCGGGGAGTTGCTTAAAAGAGATGGTTTAACCGAAGTAGGAGTAGCAGTGTAGCATATGGATTATGTGGCATGATAGTCACATGCCTTGAAAAACATTTTTAGAGTGATTTGGGAATCATAGTGGACAGCGACAAGGTCTACGGATTTTATTTGGGTTAGTGATTACTGTACTGAGGAACATTGAATATCGCAAAGAGGAGTTTGCTTGAAATGAAGAGGGGTGTGAAAACTTGATTATCATTTTTGGGATGTAATGTGACTTCGAGTTTGGAATGTATTGTTAGACTTTCAGTTGATGTCAATGAGGAATGAACAGACTTGTACAGCTGGTGGAAAAGTATGGGCTCATGAGGGTTTACTAATTTCGTTGTAGTTGTACCCAGTGTAGCGTCGTTGGAAGATATCAGTATGGAATTCCACATGTGGGTTATCTCCTGTGAGCAGGTTCGCGGTTGCATGATTTTGATGAAGTTCCTATGAAACGTTCTACTTACTACCTGACAGAAGGTCGAATATGCGATTGTGGCTGATAATTCGGAATGTTCATGAAAAGTTTAACAAGGGACTATGAGAAATATGGTGTGTTAACGGTGCGAGACCATGGTAATTGTGAAGGAGGAATCTTTGTGAATTCTAGACTTATGTTCTTGTAGCTTAAAGCTACGTGGGGAAGCCCACCGTTTATGATTGGATCGCGTGGTTGTCAGCTTGTGCGGTCTATGGTTATCGATGCATTAGTGGACTAATTATGACTGAGAAAAGAAAACATCAGGGAAAATTCGAGTAAAGAACTTGTTGAATGTGTGCTATATTTCGCCTTATCGGTTCATGTGCAAGTTTTGGGAAGACTTGGAGTTTATGCTTCTTGTGGATGTGATGTAAAAGGAAAAGAATTCAACCAAATGCTTATTTGAGGGAGTGTTCACGTGCTAGTAGAGCGTTGGAGCTTGGTTATATTCGGGACCAGGTCAGAGTGGGTGACTCTCAAGAACGGTCCTAGTGAGTTCAAGAATTAAAGTGCAGTGCCTAAGGATTTTGGGTTCGTTGTGTGGCTGAAGATCGGGATTTTGCAGCAGAGTGTGAATAATACTTGAGGGAATTTCCTATGTTATCATCGGGCCTGCGGGGTACTATTGGAGGAATGGAGAAACAACTTCAGATTTGTGGAAGGTCTTTCAGAATGGGTGTACTAGTTGGAGATGCTATTGTGCGCGTGAGGAGGGTATGATATGGTTTATGGGTATCGAGATGATGTGGTCTCGTGAATTGGGTCACTCGGAAAGAGTGATGATTGAGTTCGTTATGTTTTTGAATGGAGCTATTATTATTTCTAAGGCAAGTCAAGAGTAAATTGGAAGAAGTTGGGTCGGATAGTAATGGTTTGAACCAACATGATTGTGGCAATGATCAGTTCCTTCGGCGTGTTAGTTATACAGGTGGTTTGTGGTTTTACGCGCGGGCTTGACAGCACCATAATTTGATTGATTTGGAGGTATTTGATTATAATGGCCTGTTATGTGTAGATGGATCCCGGAAGAGTTATGGTGGTTTAGAACACAACTTGTGGTTTGTATTTTTTGCGGTTATGGGAATTCGGTTGCGTGTTGCCATCTTTCCTCTGAAATGTGTTGAGTGAAAGGGTTCTAGACGATGAAGTGTTTATTCTATTGGTGGTTCAGGAGTTATGATGAAATTCTGGTACTCTCGTGTAGCGACATGGTAAATACAGCGGGCAATATGGAAATTTGGAAGTTGAGGACCAAGGTCGAGGTTTGCTGTTGATAAGAATGTCACGAGCTCGAAGGAGAGAGGCAAGACTTCAGAGGTTCAGAGTGCTGGTATTTTCTTTAGTGTCACCTGAGAACAATGTCCTGTGTAAGAGGCTTTATGTATTGATTTACTTTACGGAATTAGATGGTTGATGGTATGGAGATGTAGACTTTTCTACCTGGTGCGGAAGGTCGTGGGAGCATATCCCAGGGGAAAATTGTATAAGTGTGACATGTTAGTCACTTGATTGATAAAGATTGAAACCAAGTTTGGAGATTATGGTACTATCGCTAATGTGAGAGTTTATTCCTGGAAGGAGCTTTATTCCTTTAGTTGTGGACCAGGGGAGTTTGTTCCGGATTGGATGGCTGCCCGTGTGTGTCATGAATAGGGCCATTGTGGATCCTTGAAGTGGCCCATTATGGTTTGATCAGAATCGGCTTGAGGTCCTTTGGTGGGTCTAATGTGAATGTGTGCTCTACGTTAGGTCGGGTGTGTTCATTCGGCATAACACTGCTTACGGAGGAGTTTTTGGGCATTGGATGTTATTCTCGTCGTCAGCTATTCCATGTAATACTCTATTGTACCAGGTGGGTTGTGAGACGGGTTGATTATTCGCACATGTGTTGTGATCCCGTGTAGCTTGTGGTGTTATATGAGCAGGATGGCTCTAGAGATGTAGGTCATTTATTCCACCTTAGTCGTGCTTGGGTTTTATAGTGTATGGCGCTATCCGTCTCCCCAGGGTTGTATTATGCACTTGGCGTGCTTGTGGTCGATAGTTGGGCATTTCGTAAGTATAAGCATTACGGCTTGATAGGCATTTCCTTATTGATTGTTATATGTGGATCGGGTGGCACGCCGCCATGGGTATGTGTGTGGATCATTTTGTGCGCCCAATAATATCACATTCAGATCGGGTTGCACGCTGCGACAGTGTCATGTTTGGATCGGGTTTCATGCCACAACAGTGTCATATTTGGATCGGGTTGCACACCGCAATGGTGTCATAGTTGGAAGTATGGTTCCTTAGACTTATTTGTGTGCCTTGTTTCTCATCTCTGAGATAGGGCCATAACATCGGTTTGGCCGTTTTATTCGTTATGCGGGCTAGGTAGTTCCTTATCGGAGTTTGTCCTTCCTTATGAGTCATATTCGAGATGTATCTTATTGGCTCTTTGATGGCGCTATATGAGATTTTAGACGGTGTTTGAGGTGGCTTATTGCCCGAGCAGCTTGTACTGGGTGAGACGAGGTTGTTGGACCTGCGATCAGTGCGATTGAATTTATATTAAAGAGAAAATATTGTTATTCAGTTTAGAATGAAGTAATGGTTTTTGTTAGTTGAAGAGACCCCATGATTTATTGTTTTGGCAGGTGGTTATGAATTTCTTCACATCTCTTTTGTCATGGAGATATTGCGAGAGTTGGAATTGGGCTGACATGTGCTATGAGGCGTATTGCGGGCATCGGATTCGTGAAACTGCAGCTATTGTGGTCGGCCGATGTTATTATAGGCATGTGAATTTTGCGATGCATGGTGTGATTTAAGCAAAGGTGCATGATCACGTTTTGGTACAATGTGTAGTGATTAATGCGATGTTTGTATGTTAGAATCGGGTCTCGTGGAGAATTCTGGATGTTGGAACTTGGTTCTAAGGCTTGTTGGCTAAGAAAAAGGAAGGATCTTCAGTCTGGCTCAAACTAATGTGCTCACATGGGTTGGGGTGGCACGGATAGGTGCACGAGGTGTTAAACTGTGATTTTGGGCAACTCCAGAAAAGTTCTTGGCACGTTCGAGGACGAACGTATGCTTAAGTGGGGAAGAATATAACGACCCGATCGGTCATTTTGAGCTCTAGCGTATCGTTCGGCGGTTTGAGGCCTTGGGTTGCTTCACTTCATGTATTATGACTTGTACGAGTAGTCGGAATTGAATTTTGGGAAGTTCAGAGTTGATTCGGATGGGAAATCCTCAATTCGAAAGCTTTAAATTGAAATAGTTGACTAAGGTTTGACTTTTGAGTAAAAGACCTCAGATCGGAGTTTTGATGGTTCTGTTAGGTCCGGATGGTGATTTTGGACTCGGGCATATGCTCGGAATTTCATTTGGATATTTCTAGAAGTTTTCGACACTAATTGATGAAAGTTAGAAATTTGAAGGTTTAAAATGTTTGTAGGTTTCACCGGGAGTTGACCTTGATGATATCGGGTTCGGATTGTGATTCCGGAAATTTGAATAGTTATGTTATGTCATTTATAACTTGTGTGCAAATTTGGAAGTTAATCAGAGTTGTTTTGGTATGAATCGACATTAGTTTTCGAATTCAGAAGTTCATAAGTTCGATAAGTTTGATTTGAGGTGCGATTCATTATTTCGATATTGTTATGTTTGATTTGAGGCTTCAAGTAAGTTCGTATCGTGTTTTAGGACTTGTTGGTATGATTGGATGGGGGTCTTAGTGACCTCGGGTGTGTTTCGGGTGAGTTTTGAACAGGTTTGGGCATTTCGGCACTTTGATGATGTTCTGGATCGAGTGAAGTGCGGAGGGCACATTTTAGAGTGCTGAGGCAAAGCCTCATGTGAGGCCACAAACTCTCAGAGTGCGGGGGCAGAGGAAAATGTGCGGACCGCAATGGGGGAAATCCGCAGGTTTGATGGTCTAACTTCGGAAGCTTATATCTTTTAATCTATAAGGAATTTGGAGATAATCCAAAAGTGAAAGTTGTAGACCTTTGAGTCTAGTCTTCAGAAAGTTAAATACCATTCATTATTTAGACATTTGTAGTGAAAGGTATGATCAATTTACTAAAGTCTGGTAGTGTAGATGCTGCTGAAGTGCGACCGCACTATTTGGACCGCGGCCGCAGAACTTGAAAGTGCGGACCACACAAAAAATATGCGGTCAGCACTGTGGGAGATCAGATTTTGTACTTTATAAATGAGGGTTAGAGCATTATTTAACATTTGGACTTTCGGAGCTCGAATTGAGGCGACCTTTCGTGGGATTTTCAAGAAATTCATCGGGTAAGTGATTCTAACTCGGATTTGGTTAATATACATGAATATATCATTGTTTTCATCATTTAATTAATGTTTTGAGATGGAAATTTAGGGAAAGTTGTACAAACTTTATAGGCTTTAGTTTGAGGATTTGAAGGCCGAGTTATGATCGAATTTGACTTATTTTGATATGATTGGACTCGTGGCTGAATGGGTTGTCAGATTTTGTAAGTTTTGTTGGGTTCCGAGAAGTGGCCCCCCCATTGACTTTTGGTTGAATTTTTGAGCGGAGTTGGGAATTTTTTTAAATTGTTAAATTATTCGCATTGGAGTATATTTTGATTGATTTGCACGTTGTTTGACTAGTTTTGGATCGTTGGCTTTGAGTTGAGGAGTTAAAGAGGCGTTGGAGCCGGTTATGGAACTTTGGAGTGAGGTAAGTCTCCTGTCTAACTTTGTGAGGGGGAAACTAACCCTAGGTGATGTAAATGTTATGTGCTATTAGTTGTGGGTGCTACGTAGGCATAAGGTGACAAGAGTCCGTACGTAGCTAAAGCATATTTATGTTCGGGTAGACTTAAGACTTTACCATATAATAATTGAATTATTCGCACTCATTCTGCTGGCTTAGTTAATTGAAATTATAATTGAACTTGATTTAGAAATTACATATATATTACGCCGAGCCTTATTACCTTGAGTTGTTGACAAGTCCTTTGAGAATCGGTAAAGGTTCTTCTCACTTGTGTTCATATACTGTATCACAAGCACGTGCCTCGTAATTCAAAAATTCCTTTCCTTTAATGTGGAGCGGGGCGAATGCCTCGGAAGGTTCATGTACCACACTCTTATGGGAGCGGGACGTTCGCCTCGGCAGTATAATAGATGCATTTATGGTTCGTGCGGCTCGAACCTCGGCAGTGTACACATTATGATGGGATCGGGCCGATCGCCTCGACAGTACTATATTCCTTCTGAGACCTAGTCGTACGAGCTCGACATTCATGCGTTATATCGCTAGCAGTCCGAATATTCGTGAGATTTTCCTTCCACTAATGCCTTGCATTTTATATGAAAATTCTTATCCGTTTGTTATTGACACTAGATAATTCCGAGCTGTCGAGATAGAATACAAGATTGAGAAATTGATATCGTTAAAAGAAATTTTGGAAGATTGTGTTAGTTAGAGATTTACCTCACTACTATTGTTGTGCTTCTTATTTGCTTATGATTTACCATATTGATTTATTGGACCACTAGTAAGTGTCAATGTCGATCCCTCGTCACTACTTCTCAGGGGTTAGGCTAGATACTTACTGGGTACGCGTTGATTTACGTACTCATGTTGCACTTCTGCACTAAATGTGAAGGATCTGACAGGTTCATTTGGTGATCATCTTTGCGCGCAGGCGCAGCTGTTGAGGAGACTTTAGGTGAGCTGCATTCCAGGTTATGCATCGCTGTCCATAGAGTCTCCATCGTACTATTTATTGTATCTTGTCTCATTTACATTCTAGACAGATGTTGTATTATTATTGTACTCCTTAGTAAATGCTCATGCACTTATGACATCGGATTTTGGGATGTTCTAGAAGTTGTTTGTGATTTTGCTTAGCATTTGCACACTTTATTATCTGTTCTGTTAAAATTTGAAGTTTTCATGATTTTATTGCGTTGATTTCTTTATCTAATAGAATTCACGATTTCGAAAATAATAAAGTTCATAATTAAGTTGGTAGTTCACCGTTGGCTTGTCTAACCTCGACGTTGGGCACTATCATGGCCTGTAGTGAGTTTTGGGTCGTGACAACAGCAACCCAGAAAATGTAGATATTCTTGCCCTCATAGACTAACTATAGATTGATTAGATTATGTCTTGCCACTAGCACATGCATGGGTTAATAACACTACTTGGAACCTTTTAAAAGGGCATCAGTAAAGGTTTAGACAAACAGTTACAACTAACCACTTTTACAGAAGTTATCAAAGATATCAGAAACATGATCAACACTCTCAATATGACTACAGGTTCACAGATTTGAACATGAAATTCCTAAGGTGCTCAACAGGATCACATTCATAACAGTATTAACCTTAAATAAACTATTATGTTTAGTTTTCAGTATATTCAGACCTTAGAACCCTAAAAACAGTCTCTCAAGGTTCTCTCATGATCCAAGACCCAAACAAAGGGCAAACAACACAAATTAAATGTCGGGAATCCCGTGGCACTAGTAAGTTTCTTGTTCTTGTTGTTGTTGCTGATTTTTGTGTTGTTCCAGCTCGTGTGGGAGGTTGTTTTAAGTGTTTTATGTTCTGTAAATACACCTTCAAGTTTTTAATATCAACCCTAGGTGATTTCATGTCTTCTAAAGTAATTCTAGTGCCGAAAAACAGGAAAACATATAACATTAACTATGCACAGATACTTTAATGATTTTACAAAGGTAGGGTAAGCTTTACAAAGTCAACCATACCATGAGGAGGTTAAAGACAAAGAAAGGCATTATGCCAAAATAAGCTCAACTCAGATATACAGACTGGGATTTTATATCTAAACATGCGACAACTATGTTCAGATTAACAACAATTACTATTCAACTATAACAAACAAAACCCATGACCTATTGTTATGAAAAAGGGTAACTTAACCTTACCAAAGTATGTACAGAAGGATTATTGGTAGTCCTAATGAGGATTATCAGACATTGATCTCGACATAAGACAATAAGATGCAGGAAAATAGTGTATAGAGATGAAGATCATAATAAAGATCATAATAGAACTATTGACAGAAACCCTGAAGTTTGAACAAGCATGGGAGTCATTAGAGCACATTACGGAAGTTTAATCATATTAGCTATCTGAAAATCACTATGGCTCATAAAGTAAACTTAATCATATATAATGTTTAAGTTCCAAAATGCAAGTCATTAAGGTCATGTAACAGTTTAATCAATACTAATTACAGAGATTCAGAAAAACATGACGCATGACCACAAATCAACAAACTGGGATAACACTTTATATGCTAATGACAAACATTATAAGCTAATACAATTAATAGAAAAACAACAACATGTACATAGCATTCAAGTAAAACAATTAGAAGAAAAGAGGGTGAAGGTGCGCTGACCTTTCTTAGGATAGCAGACCAAATATGACTCGTTTAGCCGTTAGGATCCAGGAACTCAGATACTTCAATCAAATGACACCTCAGAGCAAAATCAGAATTCGAGTAGGAGCTTAGTCAAAGAGATTCTACAACTACTATTCTGTTTTTTGCTTTTGCTAAATGTTCTTGGTGTATTCTTTTCAATGTTAGGTGGTTGTGTAGATGATGATAGGTGAGAACATTAAAGGCCCTATTTATAGTGCCATTAAGGCTCTAGGGTTTTAACGGATTCAAAATCACGAGTGGAAAGTGACGAAAGATTGATGATGATAGCAAAATCGAGTGAAAAAGTTTAGAGAGAGGGGAAAAATGATGAACAAATTTACCTGAGTGAAGAAGGTTGACCATTGAAGGAAAAACCCATCGGTCAAAGCTTCAATGTCCAGAGATCATTGCATTTGACCTCTGGACTTCGAATAATCATGATGAGGCTCTGAAATGTGCTCATTCATGCTCCGCTTTAACAGAACATGAAGGAAATCTGGAGATTTGAAGTTGCATCTTTGAGTCTGGGTTTCAGATTAGGGGTTTCGAATTTAATCAACGAAAATGAAAACTGAAATCAATTGGCTTCATAACATGGGGACAAAGAAGGCGAATTTATAAGTTGGATTTGAAAGATCGAAGGAGAAATCAGGCCAGCGATGTTTTGGGCTTAGGGTTCCAGAATTGAGTTTTCAATTTTGAGTGCTGAGGTTGGATTCACGGATAGAGAGACAGAAGAGATGCTTCTGAGTGATTTCGAGTGACCTTGCACAAATTTGTGCAAGGTTTTGGAGATTGATGGGTTATAGAGATGAGAGAAAAGAGAGAGGAAAGGCAAAGAGAGGTGGCCAGGTCTTTGAGTGAATGGTTAGAGTTTTGGGGAAATTGGGGTTGGTCTCGTGGGTTAATGTTGAGAGATAGAACCTGGGCCGTTGGATCATTATATCAACATCCCTGATAATTTGGTCAATTAGTATTTTTAAGGGGGATTTTGGTGTCTGTTAGATTAGGAAATTTTAGACAGTGGGGATGAGATCTCTGAGGCGGGTGTTTAAAATCAAAAGAAAGTTGGAGATAAAATGTGAGCCGTTGATCTGAGGAACAGACGACTTGGATTCACCGTGTTTCTAGTGTGAGTGTTATGGAGAGGTGACGTGGTGCGAGCTCGTTGGCTTAAAGAGAGTGGCCTGGATTGCCACTTTGGAATAGAGATGGGGTATTTAGACTGGGTATATTTCGGACTGGGCTTGCACCTTTGGGAAACAAATAATTTAAAAGATGGTCTTTTTGCATTTAATTGAGAATTACAATTGTAGCCTTTTGTCTTTGATCCCTTTTTGAAATTAATTTAAATAAAATTAATAATTTTTAATAAAATTTGATAAAATTATAATTATTATATATGTTACTAATTATTTTGATTATTTATTTATAAAAATACTTTATTTTCTAAATTGTAACACTGATTTAAAATTTTTAACATAGTAGTCTAATTAACTAAAAATTAAAGAGTAATTCATTAAATTAACTATAGAACCTATGTGTATATATATATATATATATATATATATATATATCTATGTGTATATATATATATATAAAAGTTATTTTAATAATCTTTAAAATAGTAAATATATTTATAATTACATAATATTAATACTACGTGATTAATTCTAATACTTAATTAATTTGTAAAAATAGGTTTTTATTACTAGAGAACACTTTAAAAATATTTATTGTAAATTATTAAATATAAATAAATTAATTTAAAAAGGAAGGGTCAAAATTGGCCATCAACAGCTGTCCCTCTTTGACCGGAGACGATGAAAGAGTTTTCAGGCAAAGAAATTGAACCAAAGCCAATTGAATCCCGACTTTAGGCGTATTGCACGAGTGGCATGAAAATTATGAGTTGCAGGATTGGGTTAAGGAAGATTCTGGAAAAAAATTGGGAAACTCTTTGGAGACATTGGGGCTGAATTCTGGCATTGAATTGCTTATACACCTCGGGCTTAACTAGGATCAGGCCTCATGTAGTTTTGGAGTGAAGATTTTTGTGGGAGCGGCACTCGCAAGAATTTCTCCTGTATCATATTATGACGATATGACGAGACAGAGGATTGGGCACTCATGATAGCTTGAATTTTGCAACTTCATTTGAAGGGTTTGAAAATTTTGAGTTTTACTGGTCGTCTTGAACTTGGATCCTTGGCCCGCTAATGGGTTTGCTATCCTCGGAGCATTGTAGTTTGATCTGCTGCTTAGAAAAGTTCCACGTTGCGGTGTTTGTTCCTGCAAAACAAATGAAATATACGCATACCAATATATTGTAATTAAAAATATATTAAGATGCGATGTAAATGATGCATGAATGATGATGTATGGCTGCCAGCGAGCCGTTATTTGGGATCGGGATGGTGGGATACTTGATTTTGACTCGATTTGTCAGCTAGGTTATGCACCGTTCCGGAGTTGTCGAAGCATTTGAAAATTGTCTCCGCTTGTTGGGATAGCTTGATTGGTAGAGTGTGTCTCTACTTGTTGGGAGAGCTTTGCACTGAGAAATGTCTCCGCTTGTTGGGAGAGCTTGATTTTGTAGAGTGTATCTCCGCTTGTTGGAGAGCTTTGTACTGAGAAATGTAAAGTTATCTCTGCTGTGGATCGATTAACAATAATCATGACTGAAGCTGCATGAGCAAAACATCAAAACATTCAAAGTAATAGCAAATGAAATAAAAGCATGCCCAAGAGATACTCTTGACTGTGAAGCTATGTTGTGGCCATCGATTGGCAGAACATCGGTGATGAGGTTTGTGACTGTCTATTCTGCATCCGTTGCGACGGAGCAGCGATACAAGTTGCTTTGTTGGAGAAGTTTATAGTTTGCTATATACAAGGATCTGATTGGCAAAGCCGACGTTCAATTTGTACAGGGCGCTCCGATTGATTGAGCTGATGGTTTTCTATATATAGGACTTCAATTGGTGAAGCCGATGACTCGTTTGTATAGGGTGCTCCGATTAGTTGAGCAGGCAATTTGCTATGTACAGGTTTTTCCGTATCAGTTGTCTGATTCCGAGGTATCTGCAAAGGATTCAAAGGTTAGCTTTTAGCTGTACCAGAAAAATTCAAGTAAAAAAGGATGAGAGATAATCTTAGGCAAGTGGTGGATCCGTTATTTTCCCCAGTGTGGTCTTAATGCTTCCTTACTCCCCGTCGACCTTGCGCTCAAAGAAAAATTCTTAGTGCGGGGTAGGGAAGTTGGTTTGTGCAGTGTTCGTTTGCCTCCGCCTTTTGCATGATTGTGCCACGACGTTCGGTAGATGGAACAAATTAGATTATATAAATTTTGCTTTAGAATACATTTTTAAAATACTTTGTTTTCAAGGCAAATGCCGTCGTTCTGGATTATGACATGTTACGAAAGATTTTCCATATGCGAGCGTATCCTCTTGAGAACTTTGTCCTGTTGATGTTGATTTTACGTGATGCTTTTGACAACGCGGCTACTTGTTGTTGCGACTGCGTCCTAATTCGAACTAATGCATTACAAGGCTTTCCTAAGGTTATGACCGAACCCTTTCAGGTTGCCTACATATCCAAAACGGAATCAGGTCTGAACGTAGTTCGTGGATTATGATAAAATAGGATGAAGATGACCGAGCCAGACTCAGGAAGCCTACGTATCCAAATGGAATCAGGTCAAAGCGTATGATTACAACAGATGCAAAATGATGATATTAAGAATGAAAATTGCCGAGTCTGACTCAGACAACCTATGTATCCAAATAGAATCAGGACGGAACGTAGTTCAATTACAAAAGATGACTAAATCCAGTGAGTATTGCCTACGTATTCCTTTATGAGAAAATCAAGTCGGCGCAGTTCCTTGATGAGCTTAAAACACACACTAAAATATGCTCGCTAGTCAAATATAGTAAATTATAATATCGTATCCACAGGGATTGGAGTTACACAATATTATCGTATCTATATTGCTATCCGGGATGATCAACAATGGAGATTTATGTGAATTAAACTAAATTTTACTAAGAGTCTTAACTATCGACTAATGACAATCAACGCAAATATTGAGCAAAGGAAGTTATCAATTGGGAGAAGATAGGGTTGATAGGATAGGTGCAAGACAAATGTTTGAGATTTAACTCTAGATAATTCACTTCTAATGTTCAAATGAGTCTCTCGAATTCACTTGGTTATTAGTTCAATTGATTAGTAGAAACTCCTCTTTCGATTAAGTCTCAACCTCACAAGGTGAACCAATTTTAAGCACGTGAAGATATGCAAGAATTCGTAGTGGATTGGTCTTTAGGAGAACCTCTCTCGATTGTCCTCCTAACTAAGTTTAATCAACAATTCAACTAGCCTCTTCCGATTACTAACAAGAATTAATGACTTCAGCCAACAAAAAATAATGCAACAATATCACATGCTACGCCTCTCTCGATTATACGAACAAGTGAATATAGATGCAACAGTTAAAATATCCAAAATGATTCAATACATAGAAACTAGAGTTAATTATCCACAAACAAGTATCAAGACACCAAATCCATCAAACCCTAAAGAGAACTACTCCATGGATACGGAGTAATTCATCATAACAATGTTTAAGTTAAAGGAAAACATAAAACGATCCAAACTCTTGTCTTGAGTGAGGATTGAATGATGAAATCCTTGAGCCTTTTCTTCTCTACCTCCTCCTTGGCTTCCTCAGGTCTAATATGTGTCAAAAGTCCATAAAAGAACATTTTTACATGTATTTTAACTAAGTAGGGTCGGGCCCAGACGAAAATACCTTTTCCTGCATGAACTTGGATAATAACTCTGTAAAAATTGCACAGGCACGCCGTATGGGGAGACGCGCCAGGCGGGGCGGTTGTGGGGAAATCCAAAGAGCTTGTAATTTGACAGGAGCAGAAAAATGTGCAGTCGCGGCACCCCACGCGCCGCGGCTGTGGAAGTTTCTCAGAGTACAGATTTTTCTTGCTTTTTAGCTACCCCGACATGGTTCTCAACCCCTGAACACGATCCCAGCTTATTCCCTTGGGGTTTTACTCAGACTTCAAAGCTCTAAATTACTCGAGTTAATTCCATATCATCCACATAGCTCGAAAAATCACTCATACAAGGCATAAAACATACAATTTGTGCAAAACACTAGCGATTAAAGCTCAAACTCAATTAAAGCGCAGTAAATTGGAGTGCAATAAGTGACTAAAATACGAGATTATAGCGTAGCATCAACACCCCACACTTAAACCATTGATCGTCCTCAAGCAATAAAACCACACTTTATATAGACACAACCTTATTTAGCAATTCCCCTAATTCATTACACCAAGAATATTAAAAATAGACTAAGCAGAGTAGCGTAACATCCTTGCCTCAAAATTTGACTCAAAAGTACCATGCATTATTCACAACTCACTCACTTACTCAACATAGAGGTCAAGCATTACCTTTCCTTCATGAATCAAGTACCCTCACAACAATAGTGAGTAGTTCCAGACACCATCAAATTTAACAACAATCAGGAACTCAATATAGAAAGAATTCACTCACTCTCAGAAATAACATTCATATGCCACAAAAGATGAACCATAGGCTTGCCCGTAGTGTACTACTCAACTAATTGAGATCATTCAGTCAAGGATCAAGTAGGACTTTAATTGGTTGCAATGTAGGCTGCGGGACGGGTAGGATACATATAGATATAAGAATGACTACACCTCCTTAAGCACTTTAATGCATACATTTCATTGTTCAAAACCCCACATTTATGTCAAACCATAACTCCACCTTCACATCAATATACATTAACTCCCACTTCTTTAAGCACAATTACAACAAGAGTTACCACTATCATGAAATACTTTACACAATCATACAATTAACTTTTTTTCTTTTTCTTTTTCAATTCAAGTGTCTCTTACTTTTTTTTCAATACAATGCACCTTTCTCCCAATTCAATGGTTCCACTCAAAAGCCAAACCAACCACCCCACACTTCAACTTTTACAAAGTTCATAATAAATTCAAGTGCTCACGAAAGGTAAAATGGTTCAAATAGATGGTCAATTCAAACAATTGGGTAGATCTTGCAATGTGGTTGCCAAAGAAATATGATTACAGGCTCAACGGGGTTAACTAAGATACATAACAATTAGGTGGGTAATAACATATAATTGGTTCAACAAAGAAATGCCTATATCACTTCCAAGACTGAACTTACTATTTCGCTTTGCAAACACACTGGGCAAGTTCTAGACATCAAATACAATACACAGAAATAACACAAACCTCACACACACATGGCACATAACTCACTAAGAATCGGACTATCAAGACACTCTAGTCGAAGCAGTTAAGCAAAGTTATATCATACAATTTAAGGTACTTATACAAGAGTCAAAAACTAAGCCTAAGCGTCACAACTAAAGCACTGACTATTCTCAAGGCATAACCAAATCAAGAGATATTCTCTTCAACTCCAAACATAGAACAAGGTTTCCTACACCTAACAAAAATAAAAACTAACTACACCCGATTCAAACAAAACCCTTGAAAAAGAACCGCGACATAAAGAAAAACCAAGGGGTGATTAATACACTACCTATAAAAAAAATATTTTTGTCTTTTTCTTTCGACTTTACTCCCTCAAGAAACCCGTCGAATGATATCCGTCGTCAGGAAAAGTCGAAAATTTTAATTGTTTTTATGGGTTTTCAATTTTTTCTAACTACTAAAAAGCAATAAAAGGCAAAAACTAACACATATACATACAACATATAATTATCCCCCACCCCACACTTTAAGTTGTGGCATATCCCCATGACACACAATTAAAAAGCATACGGGTAAAAGAAACTTCCCTGAACATTCAGTTGGCGTCTGAGTCGATGTCGGGCTCCATTCCATGCGCCCGAACTAATGCACACATCCATGCACACAACTTCTTCTCAGCCTTCTTGGGGTACACCCTACACTTATCTTTCTCAATCACTAGAGCCTTCTCTTTTGAACTCTTTACCTTCCACTCAACACTTATAGCTGGATTCTCCTTTTTCACTCCAGTTGCTACATTTATATCAAACGTCACCGTCTCCTCACCCACTCTAAGCATGAGTTTTCTATTATGTATATCTAATATAGCTCTACCCGTTACTAAAAATGATCTTCCTAGGATGAGGGGGACCTCCTTGTTCTCCTCCATATTTGCCACTATGAAATTTACAAGAAATACAAACTTATCCACCCGAACTAAGAAGTCTTCAACTATCCCCTCAGGTATCAAGGTACTTTGGTCTGCCAGCTGTAAGGAAATTGGTGTGGACCTTATCTCTCTAATCTCATGTTCCAGCTTCTAGTAAATAGACAAAGGCATTAAATTAATTGAGGCACCAGAATCACATAAAGATTTATCAAAATTTAGAGTGCCTAACGAGCAAGGTATAGTAAAACTCCCTGGATCTCCACACTTTTGTGGGAGTTTGTTTTGCAAGATTGCGCTGCAATGCTCTGTGAGCTTAACAACTGATGTATCCTCAATCTTCCTTTTCTTTGTGAGGATTTCCTTCAAGAATTTTGCATAAGGTGGCATTTGTGAGAGAACCTCTGTAAATGGCAAGTTTACATTAACTTGTCTCATTATATCTAAGAATCTCTCAAACTACTTGTCCATCTTTTCTCTATATAATTTTTGGGGAAAAGGTTGAGCAGGCATGTGCTTGCTCTCTTCATTAGATTCCTCCCTTCTTGAAGTTTCCTCCTCCTTCTTCTTGTCGGTTCCCTTCTTGCCTTTCTTCTTCTTATCAACTTCAATTTTCAGCTTCTCTTCACTTTCTTTTTCAGGTACTGCCTCTTTTTGGACTGGGGTAGGCACTTCCAATACTTTCCCGCTTCTCAAAGTTACAACATTTACAGTTTATTTGGGGTTCCTTTCAGTATCAACTGGCAAAGTACCTGGGATCCTCTCGGACAATATGGTAGCAATTTGTCCCACTTGCTTCTCCAATTTTCTCAACCCCGTGCCAAGTTCTTTGATAGCTGCACCATGAGCATCTAATCTCTCATCTGTCTTGACAATGAAGGACTTCATCAGATCTTCTAACCTAGACTGAATATGCTGTTGGGGCTGAAATTGTTGCCTATGCTGATTTTGGAAAACAGGCGCCCCTTGTCCCTGAGATTTGGTGTTATTTTGTTTTCATGCATTTACAGTACCCCCAAGTGAACTCCATGAAAAATCGGGGTGCTTCTGACCCATTTCATTGAAGTTATAATTTCCCACAACATTTACTTCCTCGGTTGAGGCCTTACACTTATGAGTAGGGTGTCCTCTTTCACATATATTACAAGCTTCATGATTCTCACTTTGTATTGAAGATAAGGTCAGCTTCCTTATCTCTTTCACCATAACATCAAGCTGTACCTGCACAGATGTGTTAGCATCAACCGGGTGAACACCATTCGCCCTTCTTTTTTCAGCACTTTCAGAGGGCCACTGATTTGCATCTTCAGATAATTCATCGAGAATAGTGACTATCTCCTCTGACGTCTTCTTCATTAACGGACCTCCAGCTGCATTGCTCAACATTATTGTGTGAGGTCGGTGTCAGACCATCCCAAAAATCTTGGAGTTGCATCCAGAGTTCAATACCGCTATGTTGACACTTTCTGTCTATCTCCTTAAACCTCTCCCAAGCTTCAAACACAGTTTCATTGTCATTCTGGCAGAAGTTATGGATATCTCTTCTAAACTTGCCCGTTTTAGCTGAGGAGATCAAGAAATGTTTTGGTCATCTCCTCCCATGTTCTGATTGATCCTTGAGGCAAGCTTCGAAGACACTACTTCGCATCATCTTTAAGCGTGAAGGTAAATGCCCTTAGATAAACTGCATCTTGTGAAACACCATTATATTGAAAGGTGTTCATGATCTCTTCGAAGTCCATTAGATGATTGTTTGGATCTTCGTTCATCTTTCCTCTGAAGACACAATAGTTTTGAAGAGATTGGAGCAACCCTTTCTTCAATTTGAAATTATTTGCTGCAACTGGAGGTGGCCGAATGCTTGATAATCCCTAGTTGTAGACCGGTCTAGAGTAATCATCAAGTGGTCTCCCAACACCGAGACCTATGTTTCTGAACTGGCATGAACCCATAGGTTGATTTTGATTAAGTCTGTGACCCCTCTCTTCTTCATAAATATGCTGTGCATCTCTAAAAGCTGCTACTTCAGCATCTCGTACAACTTTTTCTCTTTGTTGGGCTGCCTCTCTCGCATCCAAATCTACATTATCTTCACCGTTTCCAGCCATATCTTTGGTTGAGGATTGCCCAACCTTTTCTAAAGTCTCAGTGATATTTCTTTTCTTCCTCAACTGTCGCAGTTGCTTTTCAATTTTTAGCTCGTACGGTAGCAATTCCTTCCCAGAAGATCGGGTCATGCACCAATCTAACCTGTAACATGTGCACGGTTAAAGAACACTAACCGTAAAAAGGGAAAAACAAAATAAAATAAAAGAAAAAACAATTCCTGAATTAGCACTACAAACTATTTCAAACACTATTGATCGCCAATCCTCGACAACAATGCCAAAATTTGACTAGCTTAAAACACACGCTAAAATATTCCCGCTAGTCAAATATAGTAAATTATAATATCGTATCCATATGGATTGGAGTTATACAGTATTATCATAGTTTGTATCTATATTGCTATCTAGTATGATCAATAATGGAGATTTATGTGAATTAAACTAAATTTTACTAAGAGTCTTAACTATCGACTAATAACAATCAACTCAAGTATTGAGTAAAGGAAGTTATCAATTGGGAGAAGATAAGGTTGATAGGATAGGTGCAAGACAAATGTTTCGGATTTAACTCTAGATAATTCACTTCTAATGTTCAAGTGAGTCTCTCGAATTCACTTGGTTATTAGTTTAATTGATTAGTAGAAACTCCTCTCTCGATTAAGTCTCAACCTCACAAGGTGAACCAATTTTAAGCACGCGAAGCTATGCAAGAATTCGTAGTGGATTGATTTTTAGGAGAACCTCTATCGATTGTGATCCTAACTAAGTTTAATCAACAATTCAACTAGCCTATTCCAATTACTAAGAAGAATAAATGACTTCAACCAATAAAATATAATGCAATCATATCACAAGTTATGCCTCTCTTGATTACACGAACAAGTGAATATAGATGCAACAGTTAAAACATCCAAAATAATTCAATACATAAAAACTAGAGTTAATTATCCACAAACAAGTATCAAGACACCAAATCCATCAAACCCTAAAGAGAACTACTCCATGGATATAGAGTAATTCATCATAACAATGTTTAAGTTAAAGGAAAACATAAAACGATCCAAACTCTTGTCTTGAGTGAGGATTGAATGATGAAATCCTTGAGCTTTTGCTTCTCCACCTCCTCCTTGGCTTCCTCAGGTCTAAGATGTGTCAAAAGTCCATAAAATAGTGTTTTTACATGTATTTATACTAAGTAGGTTCTGGCCCAGACGAAAACACCTTTTCCTACGCGAACTGGGATAATAACTCTGTAAATATTGCACAGGTGCACTGCATGGGGCGACGCACCAGGCGAGGCGGTTGTGGTGAAATCCAAAGAGCTTATAATTTGACAGGAGCAGAAAAATGTGCAGTTCTTGTGGAAGTTTCTCAGAGTACGGATTTTTCTTGCTTTTTAGCTATTCCGACGTGGTTCTCGACCTCCGAACGCGATCCCGACATATTCCCTTGGGCTTTTACTCAGACTTCAAAGCTCCAAATCACTTGAATTCATTCCATAACATCTATATAGCTCAGAATCACTCCTACAATGCATAAACACACAATTAGAGCAAAACACTAAAGATTAAAGCTTAAACACAATTAAAGTGCAGTAAATTGAGTGCAATAAGTGACTAAAACACGTTACTATAGCCTACCATCATTCCCGAGCAACATACAAAAGTGATATTTGGTTTTTCTATTACAAGAGAAAAAGGGGAGAGAGAAATTGAACCCTACATGGGTTGCCTATGTATCCCTCCATGCGAAGTCAGGTTGAACGTAGTTCTATTTCAGCAAAAACCTAACTTTATTTGTCTTCAAACATAGTATCTCTTGATTGTGTATGAGTTGATAGGATTCGTGTTGACTCTTCCATCCATTTCTGCCAAGATTAGAGCTCCACCTGTCAGTGCTCGGTGAACCCCGTAAAAGACCTTGCTAGTTTGGTGCGAACTTTCCTTTGGCTTCTTCTTGGGGGGGGGGGGGGGGTTTTTTT